>JANTOP010028304.1:0-12086 GCA_027564815.1 Symmerus nobilis | reverse complement strand
CGATTTTCCTCAAATTTTTTTGTTGTGTTCGTTTCCGGCCCAGAAAGGCACTACGGAGCCAAAAATTGGAAATTTTCTCGGAAAATTCCTAATCTTTTTTCTACACGATTTTCAAATAACACAGACTAAAAAATATACTAATCCTGGGAATTATCCTGCGAATTAGGGAGTTCCCAGTGCACGTTCCATAATTTTTATTTAATTTTTGAAATATTTACTATATTCTGTACATCCAACGAAGTGAAGGCGTTGAAAATATCCATCATTTTACCGTATACTACTCGTCGTGTTTTTACACGATATAAGTCTGAATCGCATATAACGCATTAGTTAATATGATTAATCAATGAATTGTTTTTTCTAAATTAATTATGCAATTGTACTGATGTGTCTTGGCAGTAATATCTATATATCTTATATATTTGATATATGTATTATTTCAAAAAATCGTCATTTTTTAAAATTTACAGAATTACAGAATTATAGGGTTTTAAGTTATTTTTAAAAAAATTAAGAAATCAATACACAGTCTGCATATTATAATTAATTTATTTTATGAAAATTACCTAATAAGACAGTCTCTAATCTATAACTGATATATACAAAAATAGATGTATTAGACTAGATACTCGATTTTCATTAATATATTATCTACTTACGAAGTAGAAAACAATCTGTTCATTCCTCATTTTTCGATTTACAAGAATATCCTTAAACTCTTCGAAGAAATGTTAATTAATCGTTAGGAATTTTGGTGTTGAAATGATGTAAAGAAGAACAATACTACTCACGGTAGTTAAATATCAACATTTATTTCAAGTATAACTTTTATTTAAAATAAATGAATACACAGTTAAAACAGGTATCCTCGAAATATAATTGTTTTCTTAGCTAAAGAGAAATGGTATTTAAGTTAATCCTTGGTTAAATGAACGTGACTCCTTCTTAAAATTGTGCGAATTAAATATGTCATTAAATTGAATTGCAATTTCAACTCATAATTTGACAAGATTTTTCATATTAATTTTAAAGAATTAATTTAATTAAAGTTAATTCCAAAATGGTTCATTTGTCTCTTCATACAAAAAATGGAAAACTCCAAATTTTATAAAAATTAGGAAATTTTATGGAAATAAAATAAAAAATAAACTTAATAAAAATTAGTCAAATTAGAACAAAATCCTTGATTTTCTATAAATAATCTAATCATTCGACAAATGGTCTAGCAATTATTAAATTTCTGAGAAGACATTTTAAAAATATAGTTGGTGATGGATAACCCTACCCGAAGGTTTTAATATTATTTGCTGTATTAGGTCATCCCCTAACTGAACCTTAAATGAAATTTTGATATAATATTTCAAATTTATCAGGAAATTATAGGTATTCTTTTAAAAGTATCCATTAACTACTTCCGAACCACTAAAATTCGAGGGTTTTTTTTAATTTTCAGAAAATAAGTGGTTCAACATTTATTCGAAAACAATTCTGTAGAAAATTCAGAATTTGATCAGGATTCAGGACGGCATATAAGGAAAAAAATTAAAATTATATGGAAATTTTTCAAAATAGATAAAGACTAGAACTTTTAGTATTAAACGATCCCATGTAGTATTATTACAATATATTACTTATCGTATTACAATGTTACGTGTAAAGCTGGGTCCAGATCAATAAATTTATATGTTGAATGTTGTGTTTTGAATTCGACGAAAATAATTGCGATGCAAATTTCTTTGCGGCGCACATTTACCGACAGGCGATGGATAACGTGTGTTGTATCTGACGAAAATATTTGGGTGTTTCTTTGTGCGGCCACATCAATAACAATTTTGACGAACGCGAACAAATTCGCGTTAAATACAACGAACAACGTAAATATTTATTGATCTAGACCCGGCTTAAGGGGTATATTCTTTTAACGAGCAATTTATTGGACACCGAAATGGTGTTTTCAGAACAATTTGTCGCCTAAATTAGGAAAAAATCTGTAGTATAGGCTAGATGGGGGTCTCTATATTATGCCTAGATTTTATGAAAAATTAATAAAATCTTAAAAATTGATTTTTGACGTCATTTTAGAAATATAACTTGTTACATTATCTCGAGCTTGTTGACAAATGACAAAAATAAACTTTTAAATAAGTCTCACTTTTTCGGCAAAAAAAAATGCATGAAAGCTCATTAAAAAAAAGTGCCAATAAATGGACCTCTCCCCTTATGGCACCACACCACTATAAAAATTCGAAATTCTTTTCATTTTATTTTTATTTTCTGAAAGATGCATGCTTCAAGACATCTCTTGTATGGTCCAGGAGTGTCAGACTATTACTAAGTCAATAAGTTTCATTTCTATGTACCTATAATTGAGGCGTTCTCCGGACAAAGGGCTCATTGGCCAATAGGCCCTTTTTTCGGAGATCATTTCAAATGAACCGGCATATTCGAATCTGTACACCCTCAAAATTTTGTTTTGATGCGGCAACTCTGAACGACGTGATAAATTTGTAAATTTTATGAGAAGTAAGTCTCTATCGCACCGCGTAGGATTGAAATTTTTTCCCTCCTTTGTTTCTCTAAATCGTTAGAATTAGAATTAGAATTAGAGAAGTGAAGGACATTTCCGAAATAAGCCAAATAATAATTTCCATTTAATGGAATGAAGATTTTTTGGTATTAAAAATTCTAGTCATATACTCTAATGCAGAGTGGTCTAGCGCCTAGCATCAAGAGCATTGTTATACCCCCATATAATAATTGAAATAATCAAAATTACGTTGGGAATATGGATAAAGGAAAATTGGCAAAATGTCGTAAAAATTTCCATTTTTTATAATTTTTCCAATTAATTTGAAAAATAATAGTTAAGCAAAACAATAATTAATTAACTTCTGATACAAAGTTTACACCATTTCCCAGGGAAAAATTCAGGGAATTCAGAGTTGAATTTAAATTTTAAAATTCGAAAAGTTGTATATGAACTATTTTGAATATTTCAATTCTACCTACTGTTAATCGTAGGTAAAATTAAATATACATAATTCAAGGTCACTGTTGGCTATTTTATATTGTCATACTTGCTTGATTCATTGTACTTGTGCAAAAATCCACCTGTATATTATTTGATAGTGAATAATACAATAAATAACCCATCAATGAATTATTATGAAAAAAAAATTTAGATAAATATTACCCAAAATCACAGCCGGATGTTTCCTAGGAAATTGGATTACTTACCCATGCCAAATGGTTTTCGAAGTGATTTATATTTTATATATATAAAATCAGGTACCTAGTACTCATAGTTGATAGTTTAAATATCAGTAATATAATTACCAGTATCCAAATTACAATTACGAGAATTGTAATGTTCAATTTGAGTTTCATTTTTCATTAACACGTCCTTATTTTAATTAATTTAATATTAAATAATTAACAATAAATTCAGAATTTCAACAGAGCAACAGTTTGAATTAATAATTTCGAATTATAATCGTATCCGTTCGAAAATCTATTATCGTTTCTTAGCCCTTCAGGAGTGATGTGATATGAGTACATCGCACAATTCTACGTATGCAGATTCTTCTGAATATCTGCCGAATATCGTACTGTTAAATTAGTGGAAAAACTTCTAAATATTCTAAATATTCTTCTAAAAATGTCTAGATGTAAAATGAACATAGAAATAGTAATAGAAAAAATACATTGTCTCGCATGTCTTGTAAAATTATGTTTAATAGTATAGTTTTTCGTTTCGTTTTGATTTTCAAATTTTGAACGCGGAAGAGCTGAATTTATAGAACGGTATAAAATGACGGTAATGGCATTACATACTGTTTTCCTTGGTAAACAGACCGAGTAGTAACATTCAAGGAATGAACCCATAATTTAAGATTCCAGAACGTAAGAAAAAACTCTGTTAAAATATAATTTTGTTAACAGGAAAGTAGCATATGCGAAAAATGTGTTGCTAATTCCGCCTTAGATATTGAAAAGATTTTAGATAATAATAGATAATACAAAATGGATTCTAAATAGTTCTGGGGAGTAATGAATATGGTTAAAGAAATGTTAGAAATTAAGGACGAAATGAATCAACTTACACATATTACAAATATTTACCTGATTATTTTACTAATATCCAAACTATCTTACTACCTTGAATATCAATATCAATACATAAATAGACATCCCACGTATATCAGAAATTTAAAACAATAAATGATGTTTTATGACAAAATGTACTGAATGTCAGCTTCAACTCAGCGAATCAAAAATCGATGTTGCGCTCCACAATTAAAATCCTCCCACTTTTGCACACACGCACACTTTATCAAGTGATGACTGATTCCGTCCTATATCTTATACAACCAGTTCTCGATCTCCAAGTGATTGTCGAATCTCTTCAGAAGTCCAAAGTCCAGCTGATCTCATATCCTCATGTTGTGATTATCCATCTCGTGAAGCTCCTGATCAGCAATCCTTAGACGCAGAAGGTTTTTCTTTGAAGATCATTAACAGAATTTTTTTTATTCTTATAGAAATTTACATTTCAAACAAAAATTGTTGCTTATAATTGTTTAGCATTCAATTTAAATGAAATTCAATCAAAAAATATAGGTAGGAATATAAAAATCTTATAGAAAAATTTACTATCCTTTCTCTTATGAATTGTGAAGTTAAAAAAAGAATTTTAGTATTAGAAAATCTTAAGAATAGTTAAATAATTTACATAATTGTTTATACCTGTTCTATCATCTCGTATTAATAGACAAGATTATTTTAAAATGTTAAAATATAAATAAATATATTTTTCCTTATATACTAAACATTAGACTTAAATTCTTAAAATTACTATATCACATAATTCCTTTAAAATATAATAATTTGATTAATGTAAATTATTATCGATAAATGGTACTGTTTTGTTTTACAAACAGTTACCAACAGCCATTTGAAAGGTTTTGAAAATACAGAAGCAATCAATTTTAATATAACCGGACATTAAATCGTACTACATCCAAATTCAACTAGACGTATTCAACGTAGATGACACTAAAGTTCAATCCCAAATCCTTTTTTAAATACGCACTCAGCATTAATAAGCCATTTAAGCTACCACTTACACTAGACCCCTCAGGCGAACTAGGGAATGTTGAAATGACATCAACATAAAATTTGAGATAGTGTTCAATTTGCAATTAGGGCTTGACAGCTCAACAGGCGCATTACAAAATGAAATTATAGGGACGCATGCTTTCCAGGGATAAAAAAAATTATGAATCAAATAGTCGAATCAAATAAAAACCCTGAACGGCTTCTTTCCAACCATTCCTATAATGAGCTCTACCTAGCAATATTTCTATTACAAAACGATGTTTCGCAGGCAAGTAAGTAATATATACAAAATTTCTTTTCGGAATTCACAAGAATTGAGCAATTTGATTTTGCAACACGATGGTAGTTATAACATCTTAAGAGACAAAGAATTATTTCAATTACAACAATGAGAATAAAACTCGAACCTGCAGTATTATAATTTGCAGATGATAATTTCTAATGATCACATAACAAACCTATGACGTAGCGTCATAAGAAACAGCATCAAAATACAATAATTAAACAGGGAATTGGACATTCAAATAGAAGTGCGAAAGAGATAATTAATATAAAAGCAGTAAGGTAGACATAAAGCAGACTTGTGTCGATATTGTTGCTAATGGTGGATGAGCCTATAATATTAACATGTTGTAAAGGTCAAAAAATCCTTATATCAATTATCGTTTTATCCTAATAAGCCCTGCCCTTTACAAAATTCCTTTCCCTAATGGTTCGCCATAAACGGTGTTGCAGAGGTTGGATTTTTTCGCACCAAGCTACGTTGGCACCGAGGTTTCTGAAACCCAGAGTGTATGTCTGATTTCCCAGTAACTTCCTCTTTTTCTTAAAAAATTATTTGGCTCCATCAAATAATATTTTTCAAATTATTAATTTTTCTTAATTTTTATTTTTCCCAAAAATTGCCCGCAAATTTATTTTATTTCCTTAAATTATGTAAGGAAAATTGTTCTTTAAATTTTTAAACTCAATTTTAGAGGATTTCCCCAACTTATACGGCCAATTACTGAAGGTTTGAAAATTCGTATAAGCCCGGATATAAGTAGATCCGAAGTATCTAGGTCTGCCAGCTGTATTAAATTTGAAATTCGACAAGAATCAAAAATACTATTGTTCTCTATTTAAATTGGCGGAATAAATAGATTAAATCAATCAAGTTATTGATATTATTAATGTAAATTAATGTAAAATTAATTGTGTCTCCATTCAAAACCTTTCTTAATGACCGACGCTGCAAATAAATCACAATAAAAATATAATTAATTGTCAGACATTTGACTAATTGCATTTAGCATTATCACAGTATCGTTGGAAAAAATAAATATATCACAATTTTATGCATTTGTCCACAATAAAATATTTCATTATACGGAGGATACGACTTGATTTATGGGATAAGTCCACTCTTTAAATTTCATATTCTTTATCAAAAATTGTCTTTTACAATAATTAAAATCAACACATAACCCCTCTCATCATTTTTCAACGATTTTTGTTCGGAAATATTCTTTGTATACCAAAAAAATTGTTCATACCTGGTGGATGTTTGATAATATGGATTGCCATCCATTTGTTGTGGTGGCTGTTGTTGCTGATAGTACATATCATTTGGCATCATGTTCGATTGATGGCGATCATTAAAACGATTAGGAAATGAGCCTCGGCCACGCATACCGCCACGATGAAAACCACGACCACGACTATAACACAAAAAAATCTTAATAAATACGTTTAGAACATGAAATTTAATTATAATACTTACAACGGATGAAATCCGGGAGAACGATCACGACGATAATCATCACGATCCCGGTAGTCATCACGACGATCACGTCTGTATCGATTTCTGTAAGCAATATTAATTTAAAATAAATGTCAATTCATATAAAAAAAACTATCTGATAACCCACCTTGTGAAAGATTGAGACCGGCTCCTTGATCGTCGTCCCGGAGATCGGGAGCGAATACGTGGTGGTGAACGACTATGTCGTCGATTTGATGGTGAACGTGATCTAATGAAAGAAAAATCAAGAAATGTATCACATAAAAATTTAACCATTAAATAATGTTACCTTGAAAACGACCGTGAAGCCCTCGAATCAAACGATACGGAACGCCGTCGCCGTTTCTCTTCCGAATGACGTTCCGTCGGCGATCTGCCACGCCGTTCAATGCTTCGATTTCGCGACGTCCGTCGTCGATTCGGATCTGGTGAACGAGAATGACGGCGCGGTGAATTTCGTCGCTCCTCCTTACGTCGTTCCTTCTCCATCATAATTCGATTAAACATTTCCAATGGATCGTCAATGATGCCGCCACCAATTTTTGCGGCGACACCTTGAAATAGAGCGTCTACCGAACCGGGAGCCGGTGCAATGTGACGCAGACGAGGCGGTGGTCCATTATAACCAGGCCCCATTTGATTCGGATACATGGGACGCTGCATATGATGTGGATGATGATGATCGAATGGTCGATGATGCCCAAAACTATAAGGAAATACGTTTAATATTAATTAATTAAATTTCTGGGGTTTAGAAATTATCTACACTTACTTATGCATCGGTCCGTATCCCATTTCATACCGTGGTGGGCCCGGTCCACCAACATGCGGTGGATATTGTAATTGATGCGGTGGCATACGACGATATGGATCCATATGCGGCGGTCGATCGTCACCGTAATGATCCCGATGCATTATAGGATGCTGATAGTGGTGATGACCGACTGTGTGTTGTTGTTCAACGTGTAAGCTCTCCTTATGATCTAATAGTTTCTCCTCACCATATGTTTCTTCATCAACGGTCGGTGTTCCGATATTTTCATCTACTGATTCCTTTGTCGCATCCGTTTTTGGTGTTCCACCTGATTCAAATGGTGATTGAACAACGGATTTGGATGGAGGTGGTACCGTTACTGTTATATTATCTTCGTAATCGGACTCCTCATGTGGTGAGTCGGGTCGTGTCGATTCACCAGTTGGTTTATCCGGTACTTTGTCCTGTGACTTCTCTCCACCGTCGGATGGTTCAACATCTTTAGTTACTGATTTTTCAGTAACAGTCTCTTCTTCGGTGGTAGCTGATTCTGTCTCAATGGGTACCGATTCTGAAACAGTTTGCTCCGGTTCGGTTGGTTCTGGTTCAACTACCAACTGTACTACTTGTGGTTTCTCAACTAAAATTTTATAAAAAATTTAATTTGCACGGAAAATGTTTAAGTTTTCGAAAATTCTAACCTCTTGCTGGCCTCTGTTTAATATAACCGGTTTCATTTTTAAATGAATTTACCGAATTGCGAAGAAAACGATTCGGAATCAAAGAACCGGGTGACGAACCTTTTTCCATACAATCAGGACATTCATTGTCTTCTGATTCTAGTAAAGCTGTACGAACGCCTGTTTAAAAAAGAAATTGATATAGATAATGTTATCGATAGACGGACATATCGAAACTTACATTCATCACAAAAGGAACTGCCACAACACGGTATCATAACGGCATCCGTAAACAAATCCTTACATATGCTACAAATTAAATCTTCTGGAATATCCATTTTTACTTCGGGTAATAGTATCGGTTCCTCTTGGCCCGCCTCTTTTGATGCCGCATCCAATATAAACGATCGGGGTATACCTGTATTTCTTTTCATGTCCGTATGATGATCGATCGATGAACTAAAAGGACAATTCTTTATCCAATGTCCATGTTTATGGCATTTAAAACAACGATAATTAGGTGGAACTTCACCAGTTTGACTAATTCCACGTATTTTTTGATAACTACAGGATGGGAAAATGTAGGGTTTTATTCAGGGATTTGTTAATTTAAATTATTTTTATGTTAAATTATTCGAATGAAAAATTGATGGACTTAATTTACCTGAATCTAATCAATTTTAATTGAATAATATACAAGTGGATAGCGTGAAAGAATATAAAAGTTACAGTAATTAGAGATAAAATTTATTTAGAATGGCCTAAATTAAGGACTGAATCTATCAATTAAAAAGCGTTTTAATTTAGTTGAAATGGCAGCTACGTATTTAAGGCTTTAGTTCGAATCTATCTAAAAAAACCTACAAAGCTATGCAAGGCAAATAGGAATAAGGATCAAACTCGCACAGTTTGAAAATGTAAAAAAGGATTTTAAAATATATTTTCTGTGAGCAAGGGTAAGTCGGTATAATAGTCGGTCGATTCTTAGTCCTTAAATTCCAACTCTTAACATCAATTTGTCTTTAAATATAATGTACAATTTGTAATTATATGTTTTACATAGGATAAACTGAGATTATAGGAAGGAAAATCATTACTTCACATTATCGGATTCAAGTACGCTTGAAGCAGCCTACAAAACTATAGCTTCAACACTTCAAAACTAATCGAAGTAACATAGCTCATATTTTAAGCCACGGATTATTTGCCAATAGATAAGTTATAATAATTTATTTATATCATTGTTAAGAGCGGAAAATATAAAGCAAATCTGTGACAGCGTTGACAATGAATATTGGAAGTTACTAGGCTTCAAGACAACTATGTGCTGTAATAGTCTAATTCCAGCATTGTAACGAATTTGAAAATTATCTCCAATATGTGAGATACGAGGTGAGATATGCCAAAATTAAATTTAAATTATTATGCATAATTAATTAATGTTCTTAGTCAAAGACTTATTATTTTATGTTTTGTTAATAAATTGAAACATGTAATTGATGTCCTGTTTTGCGAACCGGCTGTCGACATATCAATATCGCTGAATTTAACTTGACTTGTTCAAGCCCTAAGCCAACAGACTCCTGTTATATGGGAGTGTGTGAATGAATAAGAAAATGGTTGTCAATTAATTCACCTCAAACAAAATTTCATTATCTAGGGATGTACGAACAGATTTTACGTTTCGTTGTAAATTTTTTTAATTATGTATAAGCAATTGTATACGTGATTTTGTACGACGTGAGAACGTCGGAAGAGCGTGAGACGTGATAAAGCCGGGAAAATGAGTAATGGTGGGAAAATGTTAGTCAAACTTCAGTAAATGGAGTAAAGTTAGGGAACGCGATATATCGCAAAAAAAATATATAGAAAATCCAAGTTGGACGCAAATCGCCCGTCAAAATTTAGGGGTTGATTTTATCGGAATTATGAGAAATTACTTTCTTCATTATTCGTTTAAGAACAATTTTGCGTTTTAGATTTTTGAAAGTTCGGAGAAAATTTCTGGGAAATTCAGTTAATCTACTAAATGGTTCCCAAATTCATGAGAATTATGAGCAAATATTTTGTTTTCTTGAAAATTGATATTTTGGCGTTCAATTGAATTTTATGAATGTAATTTCGCGAAATTTTCAGCAAGCAAAATTTTGAAAATTATAAAAATTGAGAAAAACCTTGAAATTGAAAGATTTGTTTGGTAAATCAAGAAATATCTTGAAAATTGGATGGAAATCATCTACAAATCCATCTAAAATTAAAGTCACGAGAAAACATGGATATTGTCCTGCTCTTCTTTGGATTTCACCGGAATTTTCCACATCTTATATGACTTTTCCTTGCTGATTACCAACTATCCAAACATTTTCCTTGTTTTCGTATCCCCTCACTGACTTTTATCAACTTTAAACGAGCTGTTAATAACATTTTCATGACTTTCCCCTTCGTTATCAGTACTTTTCGGGTTTTATTCCAAATTTCTGGATTTTCTGATTTTTCCCCGGACCATTCGGGTCCCGAAGAGACCAGAAAAATCAGAGAAAATTTCGTATTTGAGTAATACTTTTTAGAATATATTTATTTTAATCAAAATTTGAATCCTTCCAGTCACCCCTAACCCATCTTACAGATCACAATTCCCTTAATCCCAATAGTTTCATCTCGTGCTCAATTTCTGACATAACGGGGCGAATGTGACCCATAACTCAAAATCTTCCAATTTTGGCCACACAACTCGGAATATGAATAAAAAATGGTTAATGCTTGTAATATGGTGACAAAAAGGACACAAAGTTGGGACGAAATAGTTGGAAAAAGTCAAGAAATTCCAACACAAAAAAAAAGCAACGAGACGGTCAGGAATTCAGAAATTCAATTTTCAAAATTTGGAATAATTGAAAAAATTAGGGAAAGTTAATAAAATTAGGTAAAGTCAAGGTCGGGAAAAACGAGAATGATTCGGTAACAGTTCAATTAAGGAAAAAATTAGTCGGCAAATTACCGGAAAAATTAAGAAATTCACAGAGAAGTCTCGGCAAAATAAATTTATTATTTCCCAGTCCTCAGTCTCATTAATCTGTTTGTAAGTCGCTAGAGATTTTTCAATTCCAAATATCAAGAAAAGTTCATCTAATTTGGCTGATTCCCTGTAGTTACTCCTGTAGTTTTGAAGAAAAGTGTACCTTGGAAAACTTGGAAAAGTAAGAAGGAGAGTGAAGAAACTAAAAAGTTTGTTTTGTCTTCGTTTATTTTCATTGATTCGTTTCTCAACATACCCTACTTTGCACTGATTTTTTAGGCACTTCCGCTTATCGTAAAAATATGGGGAATATGTCGGTCTGTTCAAAAATGAGTTTAGGATAATAAAATGAATAAAAATCGATTGTTTTTTTTTTCATTTTATTTGAAGAAATCACCTCCATGTTTTTTAAAAAAAGATAGCGAGAATTTTTGCCATTTCATATTTTTAATGCAAAATATCTTAAATGCGAAATTTAAATTTTAAATTCCAGGTTTGAAATGAACTTTATCTGATAACTGTGTTACCCCGTGACGACTACGATTTATTAAAAATGAATAACCTTGTTTAAAATGGTACTAGAATAATCAATTTATTGGTTGATGAATCGACTTATATTTTCTCTATATTTACCCGATTAATCGATTGCAATCACCACGACCGTCTATATTACAGGCCAGGAGATAGAAAAAATTACTAATACATGCAAGTCCCGTCGTAGTCAATCAGAATTTC
>JANTOP010028293.1:0-12086 GCA_027564815.1 Symmerus nobilis | reverse complement strand
AGCACTTTAAGATCTCTTCTTTCACGTATAAAAAGTTGGAAGTAATAAAATAAATTCTTCTATGAAAAAAAAATGTTGAAAAAAGTCTTCGAGATTGGGAACTGACCCCACCCCTTAAAGATCATTTTAAATTATTAAAATGCTTCTATCACGGTAAACATTTTTAAATGATGACAAAAAAAATTTTGTACAACGTATTTGTTTCAAATCATTTTCTGGGAAATGCCCTTAAATTTCATAAAACCTTCCAAATCATCAATCAATAAATAGGCCTCCATTAAATATTTACCATCCTGGATTTAATAATTACTTATTAAGTAATTTACAATACCATATAGTTAAATTGTGAGATGATAGCAAGGAAGTGGTTCTGATATGTTGATGAAATTAGTCTTATAAGGAGGCCACATGGCAGTCGGAATTTATTTATTTTTTATATTTATATACAGTGTACTCTCCATTATCCGGGTGCGGATTTTCCCGGTTGTGGATTATCCGTGCATAAAATATGTACATATGAATATTAATTATTTTTTAATGAGAACTATAATCGCTAGGTCAATTCTCGTTTCGGTGATATTTGGAACGAAAAAAAAAGTCGGATAGGAAATGTAATACTCTTTCGCAAAGATGTTGAAGACTGTTTTGCAGTAAAGTTTCAACATCTTAAATATGTTAAGAACTTATGCTCTATTATATTATAACGCACAGTTAAAATTATTGGTCATAAGTAGATTTACGCATTTTTTTCTCTCAAATATAGATGCGATGTTTGTACATTTGAATAATTATATTTATTCAGTAAGTCAAACCACTAATTCATTTATTTTAATATTTGGCCAATGCTGAAAAACTTTTCATTCGATGAATTCTTACAAGTGAAATTATTACAGAAAACGATAATTATACAATCGATTCACTGACGCTCCCGAGTCCCATTCGTTATGCAGAGAATAAATATTCTGACTTGAGTTTAAATCAATGACCAACAATTAACCGACACTCAAATCTGTTCTGTGTCAGAGCCCTCACATCACTTTCCTATTGCTCTGTTTTCCTCGATGACTGACCAGCGCCACTTGGTATTTGTGCCGTATTCTACCATTTCGCAGTGGAATCTAGCCTATCGCCGCCCTCACTATATCCTTGACATGGAGTAATGTAGTATGGTCAATCCCATTCTGGTTGGTTTGGTTGGTGTTACTTGGAATACAGTTTTTTCAATGCCAGTCCATGCATGCACTCAATATCATTCCAAGTTTCGCCCCGAACGTTAGAACAGAGATAAATACGGTCCGTTTGCGTCGCTATTAAACCCATATTTGGTCGGTGGACACTATGAATGGCTTTACTGCTCCCCTATGCTCGTGACGAATTAAACTTTACAACGTAAAATTTGTTCCGAGAAAAAAATGTGTGAGAAGACTTTTTAAATTTAACCTCCTTTAGGCTTTACACTATAATCTACCTATATTCTTCACGATTTAACGATTGTCAATATAAACAATCATCTCCTGTGATCCACACGTTACATTATCCGGGTTTGAAGGCGAAGTTTTTTATGTTGAAAATTATTAAGTGCAAATTACTTCAATGCCTTATGGGCTTCCTGATCGCGTCTGTTCACATTAAAAATGAAATCACTCAATGCCAATATGACTCCGATTAATTTTTTTTAGTTGATTAATTTAATTGTCCTACAGATATTTTTGTGCCGAAGGACATTCAGATGAAAGTCTTCGGCATTATGCTTTGAACATACCGATTTACACACATTTTACAAGTCCAATTCGACGATATGCTGATATTGTAGTGCACCGTGTATTGGCAGCTGCTTTGAAAATTAATCCTGTACCCAAATGTACACCAGAAGAAGTGGCGAATATCGCAAAAATAAGCAATGAAAAAAAATATAGCGCAAAATTAGCTGGCGAAGATTGTGCCGATTTATATTTTGTAGCTTATTTGGATTTAATTGGAACGATACAAATGCGAGCGGCTGTTTTGTGTATTGGCAAAGATTCAATGGAAGTCATTTTAGAGAAAACCGGCCATAGAATTATAATAAGATACAAAACGGTACAACGATTTATTTATTATATTTAACGTTTTTCATTTAATGTATCATTGTAGGAAAAGAAATTCAAAATCAAATTTAATGACAAACCGAATTTATCAATTACCGTTGATTTGATTGTTGAAGGCGATAACCCTGACATACATGTGTTTGATTTGAAAATGTGTAGCGAATTAGATGTGAACGTATATTCAACAAAAGGCAACATCGGCGCAAGTATATCGCACTCTCAGCCAGAATTAAAGGAAAGAATTTCTAATAGGACTGTGGCTTCCTAATTTAAAATTTTATTTTCAAAGAATTAATCTTACAAACATTTTTAGTTGCATTGTTTTTCAAATTATTTAGTTTATTATTTTCAACATGATGAACAATAGATGTATTTCTTTGTTAAATATTAAAAATGCTATGCATTTTTGTTTCAAAATACATTTGATTTTCGTTTAGTTCCCTATGACAGTCGATTTAAGGAGTCGTCAGTAAAATCTTATGGTAGACGATAAAATAGCACCTAAATTGATGTTTCTTTTTTAGTGCTATACATATAACAGTAGTTGATATAAAACAATGTGTAAACATGTCTAATGAAATTTATGCCAATATACTTACTGAATTCAAAAGTAAAAGATTGAACAGTTTTATAACGATGTCCGGGAAGCTATGCTAGAAATGCCTACTCATTGCGTAATGTTGATCAGTGGCTTTAATACTAATCTCGCTAGAAAAGAGGAGCCCGAAGAAAGAGCTGTTGGAAATTTTGGAATTAGTCACAGAAATGTAAGAGGTGGTGTTTTATTGAGGTTTTTGCATAACCTGTACGTTATGAATTCATTTTTTAGAAAAGTTACGAATAAGAAATGGCATGGATGATATGGATGGGCGTTGATACAATTACGAAGAACGAAAAAGATTTCAATATAACGAGCAATAAGATTAATGATGTGTTGGTGCGAAATAGATTTACAACCGGAAGCCACCATCAATTCGTGCGAATATCCACATGCACGGATGTAATCAATCTAAAAGAGCTAGGATCAAGGTACTAATAACATATAGCACGATATAATTCAGTCTGGATATGGTTAGTT
Organism: Symmerus nobilis; assembly: GCA_027564815.1. Lineage (NCBI taxonomy): Eukaryota > Metazoa > Arthropoda > Insecta > Diptera > Mycetophilidae > Symmerus > Symmerus nobilis. The sequence goes on along the minus strand of JANTOP010028293.1, from coordinate 8,921 downwards.
TTATTAACTATCATTTGTAATACTAATACTAGTGCTCATAATAAAGTGACCGCAAATACTTCGAAAATGATTCGAGATTGACTTGCACTAGTGCAGGCATGAACACAAAAGACAACAGAATATTCGAGTACGAGTACCAATGGACCTCATTCTAAAATAATTCGGAAAGACATAAGAAAATACAATAAATTCTCATAACGGATACTATTGAAAACAAAAGCATGCAAGTGTAAAGGCAGAAAATGAATGGTTAAAAATTAAAAATGAACAAAGTACAAGATACAAATGGAATTGTTAAATCGTTAAATCAAACAGATCCGAATTATTTAACGTAAGAAAAAATTTCTACGAATATTTGTATCAATCCCGAAACCAATAACCTACAGAATAATAAAAGCGGTGCTCACAAATAATAAACGTCGGTTCAGAAGATATTCCAGAAATAACATCGGATGAGATAATGGCTTCATATGAAATATCAGAAAATTTGTATCTGTATTAATTTGTAGACCCTGTGGTGGATATGGTATAGTGGTCGAGGCTATTAAGAAAGGTGGAAGAGGACTATTTGTCACATCGTGCCAGCTGTTTAACTCGTATATTGAAAACCAGAAAATTTCAGTCGATCGGAATAACGCAGTAACGTTAATCCATAAAAAGGTGATATAACATTTCTTTAGAACTACAGCCCAATTAATTGTCACTATTCTAACGCACTATAGACTAATTCGATATCTATACTATTGGTATTACCAGAGATAGCTGATCTTAATCATTGAAATAATTCATTTAGTGAAAAAATTTCTTAATACTTTTCGCCTACCCAATATAATTTTATCCGCTCAAATTTTGAAAACGTTTTTCTCAAAACTATATTTTTCAACCTAGTTTACAGCTTTTATAAAAAATATATATTCGATTGAATTGGGCCAAGATGTAAATTGTACGATTTTTTTTTTTGGCGAATAAATTGCCCATGTCCGGTTTTTGACGGGTGGGCCCAATACTTTTGAGCCGAAAGTTTTTGGGTGTAAGTCCAAATAAGAAATTGGCCTGGAAAGCAAGTAAAAGTATTCTGCCCTACTAACTATAAAAGATTTTTACTAACTTTTTTTTTTTAATATTCTGTTTATTTCATACAACGGTGGATTTGAGGAGGCGTGTAAAATTGCTTTAGATAAAGAAAGTTTACCACGAAACGTAAAATTACTTACTTCCTAAATAATATAAATTTGAAGCTACAGTTTGTAAGGTTTACCGGGTGGGTCTTACAGAAATTAAAATAATTATTAAAAAATTTAATCTGAAGAAACTAAAATAACCCGAACAGAAAAAGGTAACTCAAGGACTTACCACTCACTCGTCCGTCCACCTGGATCTCCCCAAGCACTCGGCAGCGCGTTGTAAGGAGATTCAGCAGCGAGGGGAGGCGCGTTGTAAGGCAGCGAGGGGAGGGTTTTCTGAGGCGGGATTTACTGTTTACGGCCTGTTTTTATCACACGCGGTATGGGTACTTGTCTCGTAATTTTTTTTTCCACAATAATCAATTTTCCAATCGGTAATTTTTCAAACACAATAATCAATTAAATTCAATAATCACACAAAAAAACCAACGACCACATTATCCAAAAAAAAGATATCTATCTCGCATATTATCAAAATGCCAAGCCAAAATAATCACACCGACCCATTTGGTCGTCTCTACCTAATTGATCTCTCTTCCTCCTTTTTTTTCTTCATCCCGCCTATTCCACTCGTTGACGTGTCCCATTTTATTGTCATTCTGAACCCACGTTTTTTCACGTGATTTGGACCAGGGGAAGGAAATTGGGATAGAAAAGGGGTAACACAAACATGACACGAACCACTTACCTGGGCACTGGAAAGCTCCAGCCGTGCAGTCGGGCGAGGTAGCACACCTCGAGTGTAGCAAAAAAAAAAAATTGTAGAAGGTAGGGAAATCAATGTAAGGTCTTACTACACCTACAAGTTACAGTTTGAATAGTCAGTATATGTGGAAATTATGTTTCCGGCCAGTTTGAAAAAAGTAGTTACTAGAACATCGTGTTTAAATTTTACGTAACATTTTTCGATGCAAATTTTGTATATACTTTAGTCTGCCTCGGTTACTATGGGTTTTTTCCCAGAGGTATACTAGGTGACGGCTGACATTGAATCATCGGGTAACTTCGCTTACGCTAGTTTCCGCCGTTACACGTCTACATAAGATGAGTCTCTAGGGAGGTACAGGTGGCATTGTAAATTCATTACATCTAGATAGTCTGCGACTATCACTGTAAGGTGGCGTGTTAGTACCGGCCCCGCCGAAGTACTGCCAAACATCGCATTGACTACATGCCTAAAGGTGTGTTCCAGTAGTCTAGCGAGCTGTGGACTTATAATTCGCTATATCGAAATAATAAATTGTAAAAGAATTATCAACAAATTGCCTCGGGTACGGTCAGTGTACAACAGCGACAACTTTTGGCTTACGCACACGGACACGATTTTGAACCTGGAATTCCAATATATGAAGGAGCCAACGCGGTTAGCCCAATTATGCCAAGAGATAATAAATTATAAGCTACAAGTACTGGGGCTAAGGTAGCGGAGAGAGGCTAACGGTAACATGTGAAACTTTTCTCTACTATGGAAAAATAAGACATGAAGAACACGGCAGCGGAGTAGGCTTCATTCTTAGTAAAAATGCGAAGCAATGTATGACAAACTGGAAAGCATTATCCGACAGAATCTTTATAGTTCGATTTAAAATGAAAGCAAGACCATTAACTTTTACCTAAGTGTACACGCATCCACTGCACAAGCTACGCTGGAAGATAAAAGCAATTTTAATGAAAACTAAATGAGGTACTTGGAAACGTGACGGATCGGATGTTGTTATTTTAATGGGAGTTAAGCCGCGAAAGTTGGCAGCAGTAATGAAAACTGGGAATGAGTTTTAGGGAAATAGTTATTAGGGTTGCACTAGTACTAGACGATATGACCGAAAATGGAGAAATGTGTATGAATAACGAACTAATAATTGGTGGCACATTTTTTCCACATTTAAACATTCATAAGGCAATACAATATGAGTCACTCCAGATAACAGATCACGAACCCAAAAATGGATCATATTGCCATTAGCAGAATGTGGAGAACCTCACTAGTTGACGTTCGGAATAAATGCGGCGCGGATGTTTGTAGTTATTACTATCTAGTAATGGATTAATTAAGAATAAAACTACTAGTATTCTACGTGCTCCAAAACCGTAAAAAAAATCAATGTTGTATAGATTAAATAATGCGGAAATATCGAATCTCCCCCTTTAACATAAACAACAATGGTTTTAAACCAAACAGCTGAAAATATTCTAGCTTACGCAGGGCCGCCGAGAGGGGGGTGGGAAAGGGGGGACACCCCCGGGCCCGGGTTCTTTAAGGAGCCCGGAAAATTTTCAAATTTCATATTCGACATTTAGAGAAGATTTGTCTAAATGTTTGTGTAGCCCTGCGTGTATTTTGCACTATACCTGTTACAGTAGCTAGTGCCGAACGTTCATTCAGTGTCTTTGCCAGAATTAAAAACTTTCACCGATCGTGCTCCACACAAGAGCGTGTTTCAGGACTAGGCATTCTCTATATAGAAGCGCCATTAGCTAGACAGTTGAATTTCGATGTGGTTATTAATAATTTTGCCGGTCGGAAAGCAAGAAAAGCTCAATTTTGATGTATATATATAATATATATAAGTTTTTGTTTAATAGAATGAACATAAACAGCTATTTTCCTACTATAATTTTTCGAATAAAACAATTAAAGAAAAGAACTGTACTTTGTATTTCACATATTCGCCCAAAAAAGCTTCGTAATATTATTAAATTATTAAATAATTAAATTCGTAATAAGTTATTAAATTATAAAAGTCGAAAATTCTTTTGCTCCCACGTAAGAAATCAACGTGTTAATTTTATCGCATCATATTTACTGTGTCTTTAATTTTTCATGTCTTGTATAGTGGCCCGTGCCGGTGTTCAGTACCGGGCCCGAATTTCGTCTCGACGGCCCTGAGCTTACGTAAATTATAACCGAAAGGATATCGAATGCCACATGGTAACTGATTATAGACAGAAGAGCTCAAAAACTCGAAATAAATCGAAACCAAAACAAACAATTTATACTTCTCCACTACTGGGTTATGAAAAAAGTTTGTACCACAGCCAGTTGTATACAATGGTCAATCGGAACCCGTCTTGGAGACGTCTGTTTTGCCGATGATATTTGTCTTCTATATTACGTCTGTCATATTCTATATTACGTTTACTTGTAATATATCCTTTACAAGTCGGACTAAAGATAAATTGGAAATACAAAACCTCTTCGAATTGCCACAATAACACCATGTCGTCTCTCCATAAATGGCGTACAAATAGATGAAGTAGAGAGTTTCCAATAGCTCGAAAGCTATATTACAAGACACGGTGGAGCCGATGCAGATGTGCAAAAGACAATTAAAAAGGCTCGGCAAACTTTTGGCATGTGGAACAACGTCTGGCGATCTTCACCGATATCAAGAAATTTGAAAAATAAAATATTTAAGATAAACTGGCTACGAAATTCGGAAGACGACAAATACCATCCTGTTTACCCTTCAATTATCCGTTAATAGATATCTGAGACGTATTTGTAAAATATTTTACCCGTTAGTCATCTCAATCAAATGAAGATCTTATAAATATAACTGGGGTTGAACAACTATATGCCCAGGTTAAGAGACGGAAGTAGAATTGGATTCCCCATACTCTGCGACGGCCAATGGCAAACAGCTCGTACGGCTCCCGATTGGAAACCACAGGGCTGTCGGAGAGGAGGACGACCCGAAACCACATGGTGCCGAACTGTCATCTAAGGAGCCAAAGGAGAAGGAAAGTCGCATAGTGAGATGAAGATTGCCACAATACGGATTAAGCTGGTAGTTTTATAAAAAACAATCCGGAAAATGACCTATTTTTTCGCGCTACAACTGAAGACGATATTAGAGTGTTGCCGCGGGCCACTAAAAACACATTCGGCGGGCGCATTTGTATCGGTGGTTGTGGGTTGGACATAGTAGATCTAGTCGTAATTAATCGTAGGATCGTAGTTATTAATGACCATATGCAACTACGTCAGAACCAGAACCCACTTTTTGCACAAATCTTTTTATGGATTATACGTCGAATAAATGGTCGACCGCAGATATTACAATAAACCCCATTAAAAAGGGGGCATTTGGACAATTTTCATATATATTTTAATACAGGCGAAAAAGTAATAGACCAATGTACATAATAATTATAATAATGCACTTATTTAGCCATGAATGAAAGGAGATTAAAGAAAATGAGTTTCATATGGAACAGACTGTACAAATAAGATAAGTAAGTAGTGTTGGATAAAGAGATAAATACATTTTTTTTTGTATTATTTAGTGTGTAAGCCGAATACTATCAGGTGCTTTGTTGCTTGTTATCATCATTATGGTATATATTTAATATTTATATTTTTAACCGCTCGTATATAAATATAATCGTTGTTGTTGTATATAACGTACAATCCATTCCATTGTAATTAGATTTGAATTGAGAAAAATCGACTCGAAAAGTGTTTTTTCAGTGTATATTTTTATACCGTGATCTTTACACGACTGATTACACTCGCTAGTTTTATATTTGAATTTGAATACCGTAAAAAATATTTAATTCGGGTTAAAAACAACATTTCTGCTAAAGTATATAGGTGTGAATTGTCTCCTATATTGTATTGTCGAATAGTTTCTTTTTTATCTCATCTCGTAATTTAATTCAATAAATTTTTTGTCTGCTTGTAGAGATTCAAGTTCAGAGTTCAAACTATTGCAATTTTTTACATCGTCATACTCGTATGATTTTCTTCAATTCTAATTTTTGCTATTAATATTAATTGAAAATCTTTATTTTATATTGGCTACTATTATAGGGAGCGGGATACGTAATCGTGCAAAATAATATTATATTAGTCATGTTTGGAAACAAACCATTGGTCTGTAAATTAAATGCTAATTTTTAAAACACCGTTTTTTTATTCAATAAAATTTTCATTTATCATAGTACCATCGGCTATTAAATGTAATGTATTTTATATTATATTAATTTGCTTCTTGCGTCTTCTGGAAACAATTTAATTTCAAATTTGGATATGGGCTTAAATTTAAAATCGATAGGTCAAAATTTTGAAAGGTGATTGTAAATTGGAGGATTAATTCTTATTATCACATTATCTTATCATATCATTTCATTATTGTTTCAATTTCTAAATAAATTTAGTTGACTAATATTTGACATCTACAGATATTATTAATTTTTGTTTTGAAAATAATAAGTGTAATCAGAAAAAAGACATTTAATTATGACGAAGATCAAAAAATTGAATAAATAAAAAAAAATTTAATTATTCGGGTGTGAAGAAAAAGCCACAACGATTTCACAAAACAGATGCATCATCGAGCCATAATTTTGTGGATTGCGGATTATTTATAAATTAATATTCTTCATACGTTCATTATGTGTACTTTTTTTATCGCTATATGGACCCTGGTGAGTTTGCTATTTTATTATATTGTATTTTACGTTTTTTTATTTTCAATTATAATTGTTTTTTACATCATAGAAATTAATTGAAATTAAGATAATTGGCAATTGAAATGAAAAACCGCATAAGGTCTACGTCTACCTAATATAATTTAATGGAAAACTTATTTCCAGCAATCCTATTGAGAGGAAACAATAAATTGGGAAGGAGTTGTTAGTGAGAAGGGAGAAAGCGGGGCAAAACTTATATGAGAGAAAAGATCAATTTCTCTCATGTTAGAGCAAGGGATTAGAAATTGTAGATGTTCCGACTATGTGTACGGTAGCGTTTAAGTCTAACTTCACACTAGAAATTGCATATAGCGTTTTGTGTTAGGTGTACAATTTTGCTTCCGCCGTTTTTTAAAAGATGGCTCTAGCAGTAAGTGCTGGTCAGACTAGTCATGCAGTAAGCTCGACGCCATCATAACATTAGTGGTTTCGTGTCTCAGCATTAATTTATTCTCGATTGAAAATGTCAGTTTTAGAGCCACATTCTTGTAATTTGCGGGTGATTTTGATTTTTTGCTTCCACTTGAAGAAATCTGCGGTCGAGGATCATCGAATGCTCTGGCATACTTACGTCGAAGCTGCTCTTAATGAAAGAACGTGTCGTCAAAGCTAAGCGGTCGCAGAAGGTTTTCGAAGATGCCGAATTGGAGGCGAGGATCGGTATCGAACACAACTGATGCGTTTGATCCTAGCATTGAAGGAAAACGGCCACAATACACCGAGAGACACGATAAAGTAATTTTGCAACATGGCAATGCTTGGCCTCATGTTGCAAAGCCGGTCAAAACATACTTGTAAAGGCCGAAATACGAGGTCTTGGCCCACCCGTCGTATTTTCCCTACGTTGCACCTTCCGAGTACCATTTGTTTAGATCGATGGCATACGACCTGGCTGACCAGCACTTTCGTTCTTATGAACAAGTCAAAAATTGGATCTAAAGTTCAAGAGTTCTTCTGACGCTGAATCCGTGCGCTGTCAGAAAGATGGGAGAATGTAGTGACCAGCGATGGGCAATACTTTCAATCATGCAATCATGCAATGGAATTTTTCTAAACTTGTAATACCATTTTGTAGCTGAACCTTCTGGTATTTTTTGTAGAAGAACACTTTTCGGATTTGTTTATTAAATTTTCTAGGAAATGGGTTTGAAGCCTGATCCAACTTACTTACCCAATTTTTCGAGTTTTTGGTGTAAGTAGAATCACTTTCGAAAATAATGTATTCAGTTAAAAAAAAACTCATTTTAAGCATATAAAATGTATAATAGCGACGTAAAGAAGGAAATGGAATGCGATTTTTTTCCAACCGAACGGATCTGAGAATAGAGAGTACCAGGAATGGCAACAAAGTGGGAGAGATAAAAATTTACGTGTAATTTATATGGGACTGAATCCTCTCCAAACGTGTCCGGCTTCCATATTCAAATGATAAAAAAATATATAGAAAACAACAACAAATTAATTTAATAGTATAGAGTAGCGGCAAGGGAAAAGGGGAAATTACATAATTTATATGGGAATCGGCCATGTTTGAATGATAATTTGAGATAATTTGCTGAGAAAAAGACATGATTTTTAGTGAAATTAGTCATTCCTCTCAAATACTCTATATTCTCAGGAACGGATAGACTTACTTTCTGAACCGGATAGACTTTCATTAATGCGGATATTTCTGAAAGAGCATTCGTTTTCGTACGTGGACATTTCTTTACCATTTTTAAGGAATGGTGCGAATTGTTGCGAATTGTGCTGAAAAATAAAACTCGCAGACATTATTATTAACAATCGTTCAGATAAATAGGGAGATTATGAGTTTGTGTAGTATGCTGAGTTATGCATTATGCTGAATTATATTCTTGCGGAGACAAACTCATTGTAAAGAAAAATCCGGTTCTAATGATTTTTGACAATAAAGAAACTTTAAAGACAAATCCTATACGAGTCAAACGTCGTGATCAGGATTGCATATTCAGTTAATTAAGTTAGAACAGGTATACGTATCAATATTTTACTGAATGTAGTTAAAATATGTATGCACTTCAAGTCAGTATTCCCGGCACGATTATTTTACATATTGTGCATTGCCACTGAGGCTTAATTAGACTCATTAATTTTCATTAATAATCATTTATGGATTTGCCAACCTAATTTGAAATTCATAAGTGTGTGTGATAGACCTAATTCAATTTATATATCGATGGTTCCAATTTAATCTATGCTAACTCAAGAAACATAGTTTTTCAGAATAACCGTTTGAAGTTG
>JANTOP010028282.1:0-12089 GCA_027564815.1 Symmerus nobilis | reverse complement strand
TATACACATTTTTTTTGCGTCATTTTCCTTATATGAGATTGGTCATCTACCAGTAACTACATTTATCTATGGTTTAACGTATGAATAAAAGGTAAATGTAGAAAATTACTAAAATATGCCATAAAAGTGGTTAAGAATATTACTATTTAATATTTATTTTAATATCAACCAGAAACAATTTCAAAATATTGCACCCCTGCTCTATAAGGTCTTCATAAAGTATTATAAATTAATTGGATTGCTGTAATTATTATCTAATCTAATTTAATATATCCAATTAAGTGCTCCTTTGAATTTAAATTTTTTTTTAAACTAGAAGGTGATTTTTCTGTCATTCAAGATTAAAATTTGAATTTTTATGGAATCCATTTTTTAGATAGGAGATCACTAAATATACCCTGCATTAGAAATAGTAGTATTTCCTTTTGATTAATTATTTAATTGATTTCAATAATAAGTAACAATTCCTAATTATTTTTTCGAATTTTCTATAAATTTGAGGGTTCAGAAATGCTTCATAAAAATACGGAAAATAATTCAATTCCTTTATATATAGTAATTTTAGGATAATGCTTGATGCTTGATGCTCTGGGGAAATTTTCGAATAATCGGGGATAAATAGCAAATATTCCGAGAATAATAACAAATTAATAATCATCCATAAAATGTAATCGGGAGTATTAGGAAAATATAGACAAAAATCTCAATTTCCGGTCTTAGGGAAAAGAAACAGGTAGTCTAGGAATTCTTTGGAAAAAGGGTCGGGTATGTTAGGAAAAAAAACCCCCAATTCTTTCTGATTTGTCTCAATTTATTTTCGAATCAAAACATTTTCCAGGAAAATTATGAAAAAAGATTTTTCTTGGGTGATGTTAAAGAAAAGTCTTGTAAACTTTTTCCTTTTCGTAGCAAAACCTCAAATTTTTTCATTGATAAATTCCTTAGAAAATCTAAAATATTGCATACTAAATCAAATTGATTGACGAATATTTTGAATTTCAGCTTCCGCAAACCGAGCTTGAGGGATTGGATCCAAATTGTCGACGATTCCGTTTGGAAAATGGTGAATCCCTTGCTGAAATTGATGAGGTAAGTTGTAAAGGTATTTTTTGTAATAAGAAATATTTTCTTTTGAATTAAGGATTTACTATTTTATTTATGTATATATATTATCCTTTTTAAGAGGAAGAAAGTCTTTAAAAGGAAATGTAGATCCATTAAAAAAACAACGGAAAAATAATTTAAAATTTGAATAGTAAAAAAGGAGTTGTGGAAGAAAAAGAAAATGGAAAATATTGTAAGCGAGTCCTATATGATCAAGGTTGATTATCATCCGGTTTTTCTATTTAGCTTTTCTATTCATCCAAACATTAATTGACATCTTCTCGGTTCGACGATAGATGTAATAGCTTTCCTCCCTTATCTAGAATTAGAAAATCGAAATTGATAACGCGGATTATATAAATGACGTACAAAATGTAGGGCATTTCCCTCTCTATAAGTTTCACTATCATTGAAAAATCCTTCAGGGACAAAAGGAGTCAAGAAGGATGTGGTTTGAAAAGAAAGAACAAACAAAAGAGATAAATAATTATTTACATTTTTTATCCATTTATTGGCAGCCCTCAATTTAATGGTGGATAAGTCAGGGAATTTTATTTATTAAATTTTTCCATGGGAGAGGAAAGCGGGTAGTTGGGTTGATAAGATGAACTTTTCAAAATTCACCTGCTTCCCAATCGAATATTAATAACCTTTATTTTGGGAAACAATGGAAAAATTAACCGTTCAGAAAAAATTCGATTTTAGTTCGAAAGAAATTTGAAAATTGAATAGAAAATCACTGAGTCTGGAAGATGTTTTTTATCACCGATAACCAATAAGAAAAATAATAAATTTCACCCATCCATTTCTTGAACTGCTTATCAATTGTTAACACAGGTGATGGGAATACATATCTACGCAATATCCTTACATATCCTCTTTCTATTCATTTTCATTTTTCTTACATTCAACTTGAACGTAGAAAACTGTAAAAACGGTTGGAAAATAGAAAGAAAATTGATTGATCATTCGATCCATAAACACCCGAAATATGTGTGAATTTAATCAACCGATTACAATGTCTCAATTTGTCATATGTCCCTTTACATTGTTTCGATTCTAATCCACATATCCCCGTCTCCTTGGAAACCTAGCACCCTCTCATACGTTTTTCATTCCAAATAAAATTGAAAGGAATGAAAATTGGACGAGAATCTTCCGGAATCATTGAAATTCATATATAGGCTTTCAAGCGAATTTTTATTGGAGAGGAAAAGTGGAAAAATCGGAAATAAAAGAAAGAAATAAAATGAATGAATCGGAGAAAATTCTTTACGCAAGAGTTCATTTTTTCTATTCTTTTTAAGTTCATCTCTTAAATGATGAAAAGTTTTGAGATCCGAAATGAAAAAAATTGTTCAAAATTTCTCTTCATAATTTATGAGAATTCAGATCATTTTCTATCAAAAGAAAAATTCGGAAAATTTAAGACTTTTTGTTCAATAAATTTCGGGGAAAATTTTTCAAAGTTCTCATTTTCATTTTAATTTATCGTTTTTCAAAAAATTCATCAAATATTCTAGGCTAACAAATCCGGCCCTAGGCCGGAGTAATAAATCTCAGGGGAAGTTGGCCTAAACGAGCAGACCGTGTAGGGAAAATTGGATTAACTAATTTTCGGAAAGGAAGTGATGTTATAGAAACACCGCATAGATTGATAATATTGATACGATATTCCCAACCAATTGCCTACACATTTCCTTAAGTGTAAGTTGTCTAAATTTCACACAAAGAACGGTTCTATCAATAAAAGCGAAGATGTGTTCCTTTTATTCAAGAAATATTTGATTTGGAAAGGTTACAGTGAAAATTGAAAATAAAAATGGAAATATTGACAACAAATTTTCTTTCCTTTCTATTTATTTTCTATCTAGCAGCCAATATTGGTTGGCCGAAATCATCAATCGTTTCAATTCTTTTATTGGAAAATGAGGGAATGGCATGTTTTTTCTTTTATAGAAATTTCTTAAGTAGCATTTGATATCAGGCGGTTAAGATTGTACCCGATTTGAAGACTTTCCTACTTAATTTATTATTCAATTGCCATTTTTTCTTTATGTTTCTTCACAAAGTTTCGGTTATTAAGGAAACACCGGAGATATAAAGAAAAACCAATATTTTATTCTTTATTCTCGCCCTCTTCTGAATCGATTAATAATGATTTGAATTTGGAAGTCTGCAAACTTCCTTCCAATTCAAATATAGATTTAAGTTTAATATTAAAAAAAGAAAATGGGAATATTATAATAAAACTTCCTGGAAAAACATTTATTTGTCTGAAAGTTGAAATGTAAAGAAAAAATTGATGGTTTTTGTTTACCTAATTATAATTATTCAAAAGGATTTTTTTTTTTAATAATTTAATAGAATTTTCCTTTGTTTGCGAAAATTCAAATATTTGCATGAATTTATTTGGGTAAAATATTATTACAGTCAGAATATACCCATTTAATACCATTAATGGGATTGGGAAAGGAAAAATAAAATAGATGATATAGAATGGAGGTTGATTCCACATCTCCAACTTTTTCCGACATTTGCTCACCTTTTCATGATTTTCAGACCTCCTCCCAGAAAATATGGTGAGAAAGTCGGGGGAAAAAATCGGAACTTGTGGGAATAATTTTATTCCATTTTGTCAAAATTTTCTCGAAATTTTAAGATTTTCGATTTTTATGAAATGTTAATTAAATTCTATTAGTTTTGTGAAATTTTCAAATTTCCACAAAATTCTCCGATTTTCCATACAAATTTTAATGAAAAATGTCTTAGAGCCTATCCGTCTATACTATCTAGTCTAATATTAAGTCTAATATTAACGAACTAGATTGGGTATAATTTAGAAGCTAGATTAAGATAACTGTTTGAAATTCTGTTACCTCTTAAGTTAAATTCTTATAGAACTTCTCATAGAAATTCTTGAAAGATTTACAATTTTTGAGAAAAAATTCCATAAATTGAGCAATCAAATTTACTTAATTAAATGTTCAATTGTATAAAATTTGATTAAACTTATAATTAATTAACTATTCTTTCAATCTAATATAGATAATAAATTAATCTATGATTTTATATAATTAATATGATTTCAACCAATTTGCTATAAAAACTTTATTTAATTAAAATTAATTATGTAATATTATTTCTTAAATTAGATTTGAGAATCCAAATTATTTTCTTCTCGGATCAGAAACAATTAATTATAAATCACCTTAAAATTATTATTTGAACAATTTTATCAGTTCTTCTGAAATTAAATGTTTAAAATTAAAAACAAAATAATTACTAATTAATAAGTATGAAAAATATTATTTTATATAAAATTAATAATAAATAATAAATTAATATAAATATAAAATGCATGATTTTATTTCAATTTTATATTAATACACATAAATACAGGTACCGTAGAGTGCCGAATAGTATATCTCCCAAATCAAATTCTCGCGAGTTAATTTAATTCCAGAGGCGATAAATTTAACTATTATGTGGTCGGTTCAAAATATTTCAAAAATCAGTCAAATTTCTCTAGCCTGAAAAAATTAAAAGTATAAATTAATCGATAAAATTTCTTTTAGTTAATCGAAATAAATAATCGAAATTGATTTATCACGTCGGAATAAAAATATAACTTCTTAGACAAGAAAGATTTTTGGATTTTAATGTCCTTCAATTTTATGAAAAAGCTTGCAAATAAATTGTAAAAGTTGGGAACTCGATAAATTTTTTTTTCTGCAATTTGGGGAAAATTAACATCGTGGAATTGTATTTTAGTGATCAAAAGAATAAAAGAAATATGAAATTTAATGATTTTCCGTTTACTGGTTTTGCTTCGAAACCCTCATACATTTTTCTCTAATTTCCTCCACTTTTATATTTAAATTACCAAATTTTCCTTAGTTTTCCGAATTATTACCTGGATATTTTTGATTTTATTTCTAAATTTCAATTTAAGCCCGTAATTTGACTAGAATAATTTTTTTATCTAAAAATCCTCTAATTGTTTCAATTCATAAGATATCGTCGGAAAATAAGAAATTTTCCTAATTTGAGCTTCTTATTTGTTTCAATAATTTTTTATTCTGAAAACCCTCAAGTTAGTTTTTAATTGAGGTCATCTGCTATCCAGATAAAATTGGTTGAACCAAATTTGGCAATGTTTCCTTAATAAAATTTTTATATCAGAAATTGAGCTTACGATTGTATCGGAAAATAATCAATATAGGTAAATAGGAAAATAATCCTAACTTAGGTTTCTAATTTGCTCCAGTAATTGTTTATTCCGAAAATCTGAAATCACTTTTTAATTGAGATTATCTAGATAAAATCCAGATAAAATTGGTTGAGCCAAATTTGGCGAAAATTCCTTAATAAAATTTTGTATTCACAAACTGACCTTGCGATTAGCAAATCGATGTATCGGAAAATAATCAATTTTCCTAAATTAACTTTCTAATTTACTCCAATAATTTTTTATTCCAAAACCCTGAATTTGCTTTTTAATTAGTTCATCTGGTATCCAGGAAAAACTGGTCCGGTCAAATTTGAAAAAAATTTCCAAATATAATTTTGGGTTTAGCAAATCGATGTATCGATAAATAATCAATTTCATGACTTCACCGTAGTTGGTGCCCTTTAACTCCTTAAGTTAAGGGGCTTACACTTATAAATTAGCCTGTTTCTACTGCTATGTAGCCCATGGATGAATTTGCTAGGGAAAAGTCGGAAAAAAATGGTAAAACGAGAAGTCGATAAAAGGTTATAAATAGTTGGGTTAAGTCAGTAGCAAAAGTAGTACAATGTCGGAAAAATATTGAGAAAAGTGAGGTCAAATTTGAAAATAGGTTTGGTGTAATTTGAATAAGTAGATAATAGAATTCTCATCGTCCTTCTACTATTCCTGACCTCTCGGGGATTTAATCCTCTACTTTTCATGGCTTTTCTGATATTTTCTGGCATTTTACCGCCTTTCTCTGACTTTAAACTTAGTACTTTCAATTTTTCTCAATATTGTACCAACTTTTGGTTGAAATAGACTTTTTAAATAGACATTTTTTCCAGCTATCTGAAAGTGGCAATTTCATATGATCTTTATTGATCATTTTATTTAAATCGACGATATTTCCTTAAATAAAACAATGTTATTCGTTATCAAATTATATTTTAATTTTAAATTTTATTATGTAATTCAATTTAATTAGTACAGAATATTTAGTTAAGAGGTTATATGCCCCACATGGTCCACAATGTTCCCAAATTGTCGCTGTTTATTTCATTAGCAAATGTCGGTTTATTCTGCTTGTTGCCGATTTTAATTATATTTCCTGAAATATTGGGAATAAAATCGGCAACAATTAGAAACAAATTTGTATTGTTGCCGCTGTGGAAACAAAAAATGTACACGTGTTGCTAGAAAATTCTACACATGTCAACAAGGTGACACCCAAGCAACAAAAAGTTCCTCATTCCTCATCAAAGGGTGGTAGGCTTGAAAGAATATTATTTTTATATTATTTATATAAGCTTAGGTTAAGTAGGTCATCAGCTAAATAAATTCTAACTTAAATTTTAAAATTTCAAACGCTCCGGGAAATTATGAAATTTATACTGAAAATTTACAATTTAATTAATTACTTCCCACATAAACCCCCACCAAAATTCGTGGTATGATTTTTGTCCAATTTCGAGAAAGATATTTGTTCATTATTTATTTGGGAACATTTCTACGTAATTAGATTTTCCCCATCCCGAAGAAAATGTTTGGAAAATTTAATATTCATCAAAATGGTCCCGAAGGAAATGAAAATTACAACCAATTTTTATTTGATAGAGAAAACCTTGAAATGGTTAGATTTCTTGAACATGTAGTTTTTAGGTCGATTTAAAAATTTAATTTTTTAGATAACCCCTTAAGGTTTATATGTCATTCGCTCAAGTACGTCATCCTCTAATCAAATCTTAACTGAAATTTGGAAAATTTCAAAATTTTCCGGAAAATATTGGCTTATTTTTCAAAATTTGCGATTTATTAATAACGTACCACCTTAAGCTCTTCCAAAATTCAGAAGATAATTTTTTTTTAATTTTAACAAAATTTGTTTGTTCATTTATTATTTGAGAACAATTCTGTGTAATTACATTTTAATCATTCCGAAGAAAATTTTTGAAAAACTATTTTATTGCATAGGGCGGTCCCAAAAAAAAAAATGGGTTGATTTCAAATCTATAAGATTTTAAGATAAAAATCGAAATATACATCGTCTAAATTTAAGAAAAGACTGTTAAAGTTAAATTAGTCGAATAAATCGACAAACGTCCGGCAAACTGCAGAAAAGGTCGTGAAAAGTCATAAAATTGGACCTTGGGGTAATTGGCTAATTGTAAAAAAATAGAGAATTATAAAAAATCCTAGAAATATACAATCGGAAAAACCAGAAACAGTAAGGATAATTTGACGACTATACCTACTTTTCTTGAACTTCTTCCGATTTTTTTTTTTCTATTTCCCTACATTTTTCGTATTTTTTCAAATTTTTTTAATTAACTAACAAATTATGTTCCTTTCTACGAATTTAATGCTAAATTATTATTATTCCTGTTATATAATAATAAATAGCCTAATTATCTTTTTCGAGGAAAAATCAAATAATTAGCTTACCCTTACCCTAATTTCTTAACTGCATATCCTGAAATCAA
Organism: Symmerus nobilis; assembly: GCA_027564815.1. NCBI lineage: Eukaryota > Metazoa > Arthropoda > Insecta > Diptera > Mycetophilidae > Symmerus > Symmerus nobilis. The sequence continues at coordinate 4,289 of JANTOP010028282.1, read as the reverse complement.
TATATTCATTAGACCCTATTATACACATTTTGACCCAGTTATTTAGAAAATTGAATCCTTTCATGAATTCTACTATATATTAAAATCATAATAATAAGTTCTAGATCCTAAAGTGACTGTATTACAAGTATATCTTCCAAACATTAAAAAGGATGTATAATGACTGGAGTATACTCGTATAATTTGCTACTCGTTTATTGTTTATAAGGACCAAAGGAGTATCTGATTAGTATGTATTAATGGAGTAAATCACATATGTGTCATGTTATGAATGGGAAAGGGACTGTAATATTAGTATATAATCTATTTAGTTATTAGTTTCAATATTTAATGGGGAAAATTGTTCGCGTGGAAAACTTTTTCCACACGTAAAACAACACGTTTGTTTTCCTTTTTCCCATAAATAATTCCACCTATGTTTCGGTTTGTTATAATAAATTGAAACGTGCGCCACATTATTTAACTTAAAGGATATATGAGGGTGGAATTATAATCCCTCGGATCCCTTTTATCTATTTATGACTAGTTGTAGTATTTTAGGGACTTAACCTAGCTTTTAACTTTGCTAATAACTTCATTTTTATGGGTCGTTTAAAGGTGATAAAAATTTGTTGGGTTATCGACATATGGTCTGAATTACATTTTCTCTCATTACAGGGGATCGGGAAATCAGAATGATTTCAAATCAGACACGAATTTATAGGGATCCTAGTAGTCGATAACCATAATCGATCTGATTTATCAGAAAATTCATGAGCATAAAATGAATTTTTATTACAAAATTTTACTATTTTAAATTCTGTATATTTTTAATGTCCTATTAAATTTTTGATTAATAAAAACGATGCATACAGTCAGCCCCCTCAACTGTTTATTAGACTTGAATTAAATAAAATTTTCCAAAGGAAAATTTATCCACCCAACTAGGCTTCTTTTGTTAAATCCGGTCAAACGATGTCATGTGATAAATGGGAGGATTCATTACAATGTGATAGAGATTATTTTTCAAATTAAAATAATGTTTTTTTGATAGGATGTACCGAGAGCAATATTGATTAGAATTATGTAAATATAAAAAAAACTCGATTTTATGATTAGAAAAAGGACGATGTAACATTTAATGGTTTGACCTACATCTTAACTAAACATCCATTGTAAGGTAGAGGCGTCAATAAAAGTATATCTGGATTGAAGGAAAAGAATACAATGAGATATCCTTTTCAACTTTATCCTTATTATATTTTGTTTTATTACGTTAATCAATCAATTTTAGTAGATTTTAACGACGTCGATAAAATTGGATCGACTGAATCAGGTGTAAAGAATTTTCTTATCCTTACCGGATCGAATCGAAAATTCTATGCGAAATGTCTAGACTTCTTCTATATGGCATTTAAAAGATTTATCTATCCTGAATTGTTTTTTTTTTACTGCCAATCAAATTTTTAGGTTGGAATGACTTGAAACAACATCTTTTATTAACAAAAAAAAAGGCGGGAAATTAGAGAGGATATTTTTCCTTGTCAAACAATGTAGCTGAATATCCTGAAAATTTTACTTTCTTGGTTGGGTGATATTGTATTAAGTTTCCACATCGACAATGAAAATATGTAGAGATCCCCCAAGAAATCTAAAACAAACTTTCTAAATTCTGTAATAGGGAAAAGGTAGGGAAAATCGGGGAACAGTTCTGGGAAATTCGTTTAAAAACTGTATGACGAAAAATTTGGAAAACGGGAAAATTAACGAATTTCGGAATAATGGCGCTTTGTACTTAAAACGCGCATGTGGCTTGTTCATGCACATATTTAATGCAAGATATGACTCACACTCTGACTCTCTATGAAAGCTTTATCTTGGAAGACTAAATTTTTCATTCTGTTCTGAATTTTGAATTTAAAATCTATTTTCTATCCAGATAACGATCCCTTAACAAAATTTCAAAGGCCAAAAAATATTCAAAAGAATCTAGCTGAAAGCTTATCCAAACTATTAAAAGTTCAAATAAAGCTCTAAGTTTCAAACTTAATATTTTACGTTTATAACTATATTTTCTAACCAGATAACGGCCCTCAAACGAAATGTTAACTTTAAAATAAAGCCTTTAAAGCTTAAAATTAAAGTGTTATTTTATATAATTTGGAATCAAATTTTTATTCGATTCATTAAATTTAAATGAAATATGGAATTTTCGCAGAAAGTTTATCGCTACGCAATAAAAGAAAACGAAAGCTCTAAGTTTTGAACTTAATTTCTTACGTTTAATATATTTTATTCTCTATACAGATATCGATTTCCTTTAACAAAATTTCAACTTTCCTCAAAACAAAGTTATAAAAATCTCGAAAGCTCAATGAAAGCTTAAAATTAAAATGTCCTTTTATATAATTTGGAATCAAATTTTTATTTGATTCATTAAAGTCTGCTAAAAGCTTTCTTAATTCATTGTAAGCTCAAAGGAAGCTCTAAGTTTCGAATAAAATTTTGTAATTTTTTTAATTCTATTTTTTATCCCAATAATTAAATTTAATCAAATTTGGAACTTTCCTGCAAAAGTTCCACGAAAGCTTAAAAGCTCAAAGACTACTTTGGGTTTGGGATAAAATTTTATTATTTATTGACATCTAATTTTCATCGAAATAATTTAACTGCTTGAAACTCAAAATGTTGCGACAAAAGCTCTCCATTAACTTAAAAACTAAGCGAAAGCTTAAAATTTTGAATACAATTTTATAACCCTTCAAATCTATTTTTTATTCGAATAATTAAGTTTAAATCAAATTTGAAACTTTCCTGCAAAAGCTCCATGAAAGCTTAAAAGCTCAAAGAATACTTTGGGTTTGGGACATAATTTTATTCGTATTGGCATCTAATTTCCATCGAAATAATTTACCTGCGATGAAACTAAAAATTTTGAGACAAAAGCTCTCCATTAACTTAAAAGCTTCGCAATCTGTTGGAAATTTTACCAACAAAAAATCCGGAAATGGATAAAAAAGAAATTTTTATAACTTTTTTTATAACATTCTTCTCGTCCGTCTTTAGGGTGAACTTTCCTTTTACAGGTTGTTGCGTCATCACCTCTCGCTAAACGATTATCCAAAAATATTTATTAAAATGCAAAAATAAATTAATTAAGCAGATTAAGTGAATTAGGATTGTCAACTTGATAAGTTAATTTTGTTAAAATTATCTTCGATCTGTAAAAGTGACGGATTAACTGCAATTAAAGCGGCACGAGATAAATACGTTAAGATAGGTTTGATTTTTACCAGTAAAAAATTATAAAAAATCGATGGACTTTTATTAGTCAAAATATGTTTAATTTTGACCAGTAAATTTTTTTTATTTTTACCAGTAAAAAATAGTTGGTTTTTACCAGTACCAGTAACAACTAGTTGGTTTTTACTAGTTAAAAATAATTGAATTTAACCAGTAAAATTTTTTATTTTTACCGGTAATTTTTTATATTTTTACCAGTACAAAATATTTTATTTTTACTAGTAAAAATAGTTGGATTTTACCGGTAAAAAATAACTGATTTTGACCAGTGAAAAAAGTTTTTTTAATCACTATTAATTTTTACTAGTAAAATATTTTTAAAGTAATTGATGAAAGCACAATACTACTACTGTTCAAGTCAAATCCACTGACTTGAACTAGTAAATATAGTCAATTTTTACTAGTTTGAGTTTCCTAGTAAAAAAGATATTTTGACATATTCTGGTGTTTACTAGTAAAAATGTGTAATTTTTTTCCATTAATTTTGATTAGTAAAACAGTTAATTTTTGCTAGTAAAAAAGAGTTAATATTGACCAATAAAAAACATTCATTTTAACCAAAAGTAAAATTGTAGCCAAATTTTAGACTATAGAGACGTTTTCCTCACCGATTTTCCACTTCCCGAAACGGTTTTATAAAAGCTTTCGAAGAAAGCTTCAACTTTGGGATGCAATTTTATTTTTATTTAAACTTATCAGTTTCAATTCAAATAATTGTACTGCCTCGAAACTAAAGTGTTACAACGAAAGCTCCGCTTAAACTCTAGAGTTTAATGAAAACTTTTAGTTTTGAGACATAATTTACAGGTTTTCAAATCAAATTTTTATTCGAATTAGTGAATTTTAATCAAGTCTGAAACTTTTCTACAAAATCTCCTAAAAAGCTTTTTGGGTTTGGGACATACTTTTATTTATTGTTTATTGACACCTGGGCTGGGAGTATGATCGAGTCGTGTCGAGTCGAGTCGATAAAAACACATAGTAAAAAAACTGCGCAAATAAAAATA
>JANTOP010028271.1:0-12091 GCA_027564815.1 Symmerus nobilis | reverse complement strand
GCAATGCTATTGTATCCTAATATATAATATATAGTAAAGTCCTAAATCGAATTACACACTTTGAATTGAAAGTGAACGTTTCGTTCGATTGAACGACTATTTTATTTGATTCACTTACCTGAAAAGATTCAAAAGAACTAGTTCTTCGAGATGAACGAAAATTCCCACCTCTATTCTGGGGTAACAAAATATTATAAAATTGTGATTGTCGAGCGAGATTGTCGAATTTTAAGATATAAAATTCTACTCCAAAGTTCTATTGACAAAGAATAACTTGACTATTATTGGACAGTGCATATTGGGGTGGAGTGCTTTCTATATCTAACATCGAAATAGCATTTTTATGGTAAAACGTTAATAACTTACCTATTTCTAAACCGATTTTTTAGTAGACCAGTTTTGGAATTGAAGATAAATTGAAATATTTTGAAAACTAAAGCTACGATTAGACTACAGTCAGATAATCCGTGCAACTTGTCTGTGGAAAGTTTGTGCATTTAAATGGACTGACGGACTTGTCTGTACATACAATTACATTTACAGAGAAATTGCGCAGACAAAAAAACAGTACAGATATTTTTATCTATCCACAGACAAAAATCGTCCAGACAAATGACGTCAATCGCACAGACGTATTTCTTGTGTCTGTACAACGATATTACACTTGTATACCAGATAAAAGTTTGTGCAGCCAGAAATATCTGTACAATGTTGTCTGCGCGCAAAGATTGCTATCAAAGAAATTATATGAATTGGCAGACAGTTCGGCGATTAAAATATAGAAAATATAATAGTTTAATGATTTTATGGAAAAAATTACAACACGCAAACGTAAAAGAAAAGCAGCTGCAATAAATATATTGGGGGCGTATTTTTAAGAAGATGAAGAGAACCCAACGAAACGTAAAAGAATTTGGGAGTCTTATTTCGTGAAGCGACGGGACACAGAAGGTTTCTATGTGAAATTAATGTCGGAATTGAGGGATGGTGACTCGAAGAAATTTAAGAATTTTACTCGTAGGACAACGGATAACTTCGATTATTTATTGAAGCTTGTCTCACCGCTTATCTCGAAGCAAAACACCCATCTACGAGAGAGTATAACAGCCGGTGAACGTCTTGCGGTCACATTACGTTTCTTGGCTACTGGTGAGACGTTCCACTCTGTCAGCTACTTATTTCGTATTCGACGCAGAGTACAATTTCGGCGGCTCCCACAAAATTCATCGCTTCAAAGAAACGCCATTTTACCTGTCTTGGGGGGTTCAGTTTGGCCCGATTTTGTGTTCTTTAATTTTCCGATTTTCCTCCGGTACTGAGTGCGCAAATTTTGCCATTTAGTTTGCATTTCCGACATACTACAGTATTCAAATTCTACAGCTATTCCACGCTGCATCTCGCGTAGGTGTGTTACTATATCCAGAGGTACCAAAATCCCAAACTTCCGGTCTCGATTCAACACATTTTATTAATTTAATACATTCATCTTCTGTCCATTTATGCTCTATTTTCGGCACTGGAGTTCGCTTTTTTCGGCAAGGATATGAAAATGTCCTACAAATCATCATCAACGAAAAAGGTTTAGTTTTCATTATCTTTTTCATTACTTTTATTCATTTTTCCTTCTTTATAATTAATAAAATAGATAAGAATATTTTTCAAAAGCACAACCGGTTGAACAAAATTAAAAAAAAATGTTTGTGAGAGACAATTTATCTGTGAATATGTAGGAACAAACACAGATCCACAGATATTGTCTGGGCAACATCGCACAAATTATTTGTGCAAGCGATTTTTACTATGATTACACTACGACCAAAAATCTGTACAATTTTAGATTTTTTGTCGTTGCATTTATGCACAGACAACGATTTTTTGTCTGACTCTTCGTGTATGTGCAACGATTGCACTAAGTACAGATAATCTGTTTCAAATTATACAAATAATCTGTGTTATTCTAATAATGTAATCGTAGCTTAAGAAACAAATTGTTTGAACCTATTATTATTATTGGCGCAATTTGAAATTTCATTTACTTTTTCACATTTGAGATATTTTGAAAAAATTAGACTTCGAATAATGAATTTTTTTAAATTCTTGATATTTATTAGAAAGCTACCTAGTTTGGCTAAAAACCACAGTTCACTTCAATATTCTAGCTCTTAGGGTTGAGTAGTAATACATAATGTAACTGACAAATATTTTAAATAAAAGGGACAGAGAAATATAGATTTGGTGCAAGATGAAGATGAATCTTAAGAAAAAAGTAATGTACTACAACAGTGATCAAGACACCCCAACCCCCACCTTACCATATTAATGCTATTCCGATAAAAAAAAAGATAACACATTTTTTTCATATATAATATCATGACTCCACTCTACTGCATATCTACATATAAGTACGTGCATGATACTAATTTATTTACGGGATTTTTAAATATATAATACATAAATAGATGGGTATCATTTTTAGAATTTAGTTATAAAGTACTGCTACTTTTGTTTTTTCATTTTACCAATTGTAACCTTAAGGAGAGAGGTCCATTTTATTGGCATTCTCTTAATGAGTGTTCATAAATTTTTCGTGCCGTAACAATGAGACCTATTGAAAAGTTCTTTTGCGTATCATTTTTATTGATAGTTTTTACGTTTATACAAATTTTTAAAAGACATTTCGTTGCGTCCCAATCGCTTGGCATGCTAGACCGCTGGAGGCTGTATTTTAAACCGGTGATCACGATATCTCAAGAACCACGCTGAATCGGTTCACCTAACATTTTCGCGAGGTTGTTCAGAATACAATTCTTTATATCTAGAGCTTCAATTAAGAGAAACAAGCTGTTAAAAAATTACAACTTATACAAATCGAAGATCAGAAGAAGACTGAGAGAACTAAAAAAAATAAAATACCAGTTTTTTTAGCGATATATTGTCATATTTAATCTTTTCAAAAAATCTTAATTCAGGTTATAAAGGCTCATCTCTGACACATCATCCACATATACCTTGTTTATTTCTTTCAGATCAGTCAAACGGGCAGAATCGTGGCCCCCAGTTAAATATAGCCTCCTGCGCTCTATCACGCCAAGCGAGTACGACGCGACGCAACGAAATGTCTCTGAAAAATTTGTGAAAGCATTACAACTAACAATAAAAATGATACGTAAAAGAACTTTTCCATAGGAAACTTTCTCACTGTTTCGAGACTGGCACAAAAAATTTATGAAAACTCATTAAAAAATGTTCTAAAATGGACTTTTCCCCATAAGAACCTAACTATACTGAATACAAATTGTACCACTAAAGTGAGTAGTTACAATATCTCGTAAATGCAATAAATGCCAACTACATAGGTTTCGCGACCTTTTGGTAAGCCTAATCAGTACCGGTCTTATCCTTCTTGGTGCCCTCGGGCAGAGTACTTCAAGGCGCCGCTATTGAATTGAAAATGTGACTGTTACTAAACAAAAATTCGATTATGTCCATGGAGAAAACCAGTATAAGTTTGAATCATTTATTTATAGTTATGTGTGAGTCGTTGTGCTTAGTTTTGGTCTGAGCTCGTGCGTGCCTTCAGCGCCGCAACCAGGCTGGCGCCCTCGGGCAGTGCCTGACATCGCACCTCCCAAAGGGCGGCACTGAGCATAATACTATATTTTTGTTGGTTGTTTCATGCTATTTTGGATCATTTAGTTTTATGGAATACCCCGAAATTCTGCTAGCATAATAGCTATCTACAAATACAGTAGTAAAAGTGTGATTGAGTAAAATATGCAAACTTGTCATTAGTGGATAAGTCATTTGCTTTATTTTTAAACTCACAAGTAATATTTTCAGACATGTAAAATGACAATGATAAAGGCTTTATTGGTTGTGATAACGCTAATGAATCGAATCATGGCTCACCAGACTGATAATCAACAATTGGTAATCCTTATCGATTTTAATTATCGTTACATTCAATAAGCTATTTTATATTACCATTGTACATATTAACAATTTATTTCACAAACTTAATGCTCTAGAAAACGATATCATCCGCCGATTCAATATACGATGGTTGCCGCGATACGAGTACGTGCTTCGGAACTCCAGTGGATTGTTATGAGGTCCGTGCTTGTACTATAATGGTAGCGTTTTATTTATTAGACGATCGAATGATTTTTCACATGAAATCGGCTGCCGAAAATCCAAGATGGGTCGCCGCAGCATTGTCGCAAGACGTGATAATGGGTGATGATGCTGCTATTCATTGTATGAATACCGATGGTTTGGTTACAGCATTTGCCGGATGGACAACATCCCGAGGAAATCCCTCTTTGGGTGTACTTGTTGACGGAATTGTAAGGGGTACCACAATTTTACATTTTTTTTAATATTCCTTAATAAATATGGTTCTAGGAACAATCTCATATTAAATTACTCGACTCGAATATTACTAGTAATGGAATTATATCGTGTACTATTTCTCAAGAACCTGTATTTACTATAAATGGTCGAACATTTGATTTATACAACAATGCGTATCATATTATGATAGCCGCTGGGTCAAATCTTCAAAGTTTGAATGTTTTTTTTTAATTATGATTTTTTTTGATAAAAATTAATTTTGATTTATATTTCATTTTAGACAATAACGCTCTGGCGCACCATAATATCGGAAGGCTGTCTTCAGCTCAACCCGTAAACTTTACAGCTATACAAGTTATAACTGCTAGTGAAACTACACATATTTTAATTGAACTACACGGATTACTTATGATAATTGCATGGATTGGAACTGCATCCATTGGTAGCATTTTAGCAAGATACTTTAAGAATACTTGGGTTGGGTCACAAGTTAGAGGAAAGGATATATGGTTCATGGTGAACAAAAATTTTGCCTAATAAATACGTTATTTTAATATATTGTAAATATTTTTTTTGTATAACTGATATTTGGTCTAGGGTCATACAATATTAATGAGCTTGACATGGGTTCTACATTTTGCCGCATTTATTATAATATTTGTTCATGTTAATGGTTGGTCGCAAGCTGATAATCCTCATGCCATATTAGGTGTTTGTGCTACAGTATTTGCATTCTTTCAACCATTTGGTGGTATATTTCGTCCGGCACCAGATGCGCCCCGAAGAATATATTTCAATATTGGACATTTTATTGGCGGCACGGTTTCCTACGTTATTGCAAGTGAACAAATATTCATAGTTTGGATTTAATTATTATATGCAATAATTATATTTTATTTTTAGTAATATCAATGTTTTTTGCTGTGTCGTTAGAACCCGCCAATCTTCCAAGAGAATTCTATTGGATCTTAATACTTTTCGTTATTTTAACATTTATGGTGCATTTTTTCTTAACGGTTAGTTTTTTTTATCTATTGGTTATTACCTTTCTTTCTGTTTACTACTTTAACGTACTTTGATATTTATTTTCCACAGGTCAGTAATTTTGTCGAGTATAGAAAAGTATGGCCAACGAAAAATTTTAAACAAATTGATGAAGACTCTGTAAGTACGATGCCAATAATTTATTAACGTAAAATAGATATGATACAAATTTTGTTTTCTTTTTAATAAAGCAATCGATACCACGTATAGCAGTTTTTGGGATATACGTTCTTGCAATAATTGCATTAGTAATTGCATTACTTGTGACATTTTTACAGTAGTATACGGATTGTGATACATGATATATTTATACAATAAATTCCTATTTATTATTAATGTATTATTATTTAGGGCAGAATTTTTCCTTGATACTTTGTTGCCGTGACCCTTCTTCCCATGCTTTCTATATGGGTCAGTGTTAAGCCAAATTTTTCTGTTAAGCCGTTAACAATCTTAAGCTTGAATAAGCAATATTGAGTCACATGCGTGGGTCATAGCTATGCCAATTATCAATTACCGTAATTCAAAAGAAAGAACATAATCTATTATTTTAGATTTTATATTTGGGGAATAAAAATTTCTGAGATGTTACAAATTAGAATATCTTATGAGATACCATGGCAATAGCCTGTTGAAATCCACTGCTGAACATATGCCTCCCCCAAGATTTTTTCATTGGGGGATTTTTGGTCTAATTCACTACGCTGACCAATAGTGAATAATGTAGTTATATTAGTTGTTTTTGGTCTTAACCCGTTGTCATTGACAATTTTAAGTTAATTGATAACAGGTGTATATGTTTTTTGCCTACTCTCATATACAGCCCGAGCAACAATTTGAGGTCGTAAATTGGTTATATATAACTGTAAGCTGACTGTGGCAATATTATCTAGGTCACTAAAATTGGTTGGGGCGACGTTATATAGCCGTCCAACAGACTTTCCTTGGAAGTATTTGCCCGGTTTGGAAAATTACTTTTATCTAAAAATAATTTGCGAGTCTGATAGACGGTTTATCGAAGGTTTATAGACATTAATTTTACTGACTTAAGTCAGAAAAGCGGTAACCGTCAATAGTCTATATACGGTAAAAATCCTTAAAATGTACTTACCAAAGTTAGAAACCGTCATGTTGACCGTCATGGATCAATTTACGGTAAAAAATCTGTTTATATTCTTACCACAGTCAGAAAAACGGTGATCGTTTATGGTCTATTTACGGTTAAAACCCCTTAAATTTACTGACCTCATAAAAATTATAATTCAATGTGGTCCATTTTTGGTCATCCATTTGTAAATTTAATTACATACGTCAGAAAATTGATAACCATCTCTATTCTGTTTACGCTCAGAACACTAAAAATTTATTTACCTAGTTATAAAAGTGATGACCGTCCAAGGTATAGTAACGGTCAGAAACCCGTAAATTTACATATAGAACCAAAAAAAAGCCAATATCAGGAAATCATTCAGATAAAAAAGGATATATTACTGACCTCGGTCATTAAAGTGTTAATCGTCATAGTAAATGGCCAGTAAATTTACTAATGATTTAGTCTGGTTGAAAACTGATTATTATTTGGTGTTTAAAATTACTCTCGTCGCCTATTAGTCATTTTACGCCCTAGGTTATATCTCTGTTGCTCGGGAGGAGTCTTCCGTACTATACTACGCACAGTACGTGCGACCGCCATTGGGTTTTTAACGTTTTCGTGACCATCCGATATCACGCGGTTAGTGTTCGACAACTGAGGCGATCGAAAATCATTATTTGGTTGAAATAATAATTCGTTGCTACCAGGGATCGAACCCACAGAAAAATGGAAGTAAATTGAAACTTGCTGTAAATCGTACAGATTCGTTGATAAAAAAAAATACCGGCAAATTTCTTTAAAATCCGATAATTATATGATAATAAACTAATTTTGAATTTCCAGAAAATTCGTCATTCATATGGAAAAGTCAAATAATAAATCCAACACTGAAGCTAGATAACCCCAATATCGCTAGTACTATCAAGTTTAAAGATATATTATATACTAAGTGTTATTGCTGTAGGTAATTCCATAAAAGCGTAGAAGACAAATCGTAAAATTTTGTGGAATTTTCCCACATATGGTAAATCTCCATTTTGACCAATTTTGCAAACTCCATATTCGGAACCCAAATATTCATCAATATTAGTAAAGATAGTACTTTTAGTATTAAGTGATCCCATGTAATATTGCATTAGGTATTGTATTTGAATATTACAGTTAATGGGACACATTATTTTAACAACTCCAAAAGGTGTCAAATAATTTGTTCGTTATAATAACGGCCTTTTGAAAATACATAGAATGGAGATGTGTTTTGCAATATTTACAAAGTTATTTACAGTTCATCCTTTAACCTTCTAAATAATATATTATATTGGCCCCGATTCACTACCCAATTTTTCTCCGTGTTAGCCCTATTCTCGATTCACAACATACGGGTTAATCATATCTAACCTATTTCTTAACATCAAATGAATCATTTAGTTAAAATGTCACTGAAAATTGAAAGGTTTAACATAAGAACTAAATATTGGTCTAAAATCTGGTAAACCAATATAAGGAATTTTAAATTATCGTTTTGACAGTTTTAATGGATTTGATATACTTTAAAATTTGATTCAAGAAATGGTAAACTGTACTATTAAGTACTTTTTATATAAGTTTTGGAATTTTTACATAAAAATAGGAGAAAATAAGGCCACGGAAAGTATTGAAACAAATTATAAATAGTAATAAATGAGAGAATGAATACTAAACTTTTCCTTCGAAATTTTTTTTTTTAATTATAATGATAATATATTATAATATAATGTATAATTAACTGAATTATGCTTTCGTTTCCCCAGGAACAATAGCCTCGATATCACGCAAAAAAATAAATTAAGTTATTTGACTTTTCCCAACGACTTATATGACAGATATTATATAACCAACAAACAGATGATCAAGATTTCACCACAAAAGTGGAATTAAAAAGTTGTGAATCGCAATTTTTAGTACTAATGTTAGAAAACCCGGTATTAAATTAAAACTTGAGTTATTTCAAATCCATATCGGGGCCATTATGTACTTTATTTTGCCACATTCCAATATTATTAAACTTTTAGAAAATAGTGTAAAAGGCGACATAAAAATTATATTCATAACATATAAATATTACAATTCATAATGTGTCCAGCCTAAGTATCTAGCCATCCCTCTATACATATTATAAGAATCCAGCCGTCATAAATACTCAAATTTGAATAGTAAAATCCCCTCATTCTTCAGAAGTATGTATAAGAATTTAAGTAGGTGAATATTATTTCTTAACCCATATTGAAATTAATCAATTAAATTTTCAGTTACATTTCGGTACATTTTTCATTCGGACCGATTTTTTTCCTCGAACCCTCTCGAACTTTCCAAAAAATTATTGACTTTTAGTTTATACTTCTATTAGTTCCGATATCTATACTCTAACAACGTTTTCCCGAGCTTCCCCAAACAATTTCAAACTTTTTACCGAACATTCTCGACAATTCTAAAATTTTTTTTGGCATTCCGAAATTTCTAGCTCATCTTGAACTTTTAACTACGACTATTAATCACATTAACGAGTCAAATCTACTGAAAAGATATTTAGAATTATATTGATGTACCGATTTCACAAATCTTTAGCGTTTTATCATTACAAATATTCTTATTAGTCGTATGATGGAACGGCCGTTGTAGAAATTATTAAATGGTCGATTTATCATACAGATAGTCGTCAATCCGTCTCTTATTACATATAAGTATATTAAAAATCTAAAGTGTTTGGTACTTAGTAAAAGTCGAATATGACTGGAATTTCCATTGTTAATAAAAAATATATTATTGATTTGCAAATTTTGTGAGTCATGTTTATTAGGACCAGAATTAAATTATAATTATAATTAAAATTAAATATAATTATATAATTTAATATAATTATATTTTAAAATAATTATATATAAATAGTACGTTAGACCAACTTAGGTAATTAATTTTGTATGCACATATTAAATAGAACGAATTAATTTAAAAATCTCTGCCCGTCTCTCTTCATACATTTTATAATTTTTTATAATCTGCTCCCACGGTTTCGTCATTACTAACGTTTTTTAAAAAATTCTTCATACATTAATCGGCCTATTTAACCTATTTGATAGATATAATTATTTCTATTTATAATATTTGTACCTATATTCCAAATATTACATACTGCCACTGAACCATGCCTTTTCGAGATCTGCTAAAAAAGCATCAATAATGAAATAATATGCCCAATCTTGTAATATTAGATCTATGATGGGAAAAACGGATAAATATTATAAGTTTCAAAATAGAGTGTTGGAATGAATTTAAATGTTTTTGGGTTTTAACATGCAAATTAAGCCTTTTACGCAAAAATGGTCCAATATTTTTATTATTTTGTGTACAACATATGGGTTTTGTGCAAAGGCGCGTTAGATAGATTATCTACTGAAGATCGATAAGCAAATACGGGTGTATACACAAATTAAGGCTAACTTTTTTGTCGGCAAATTTCTTTTCTTTCAAAGTACTTTCTATGTCCAAAGAGCTGCAATAATGATATGCCTTGGATTATTACATTGAGTGACAGACCAATAAACATCCCCATAACACTATTTCACATCAACATGAAAAAAGAGCATTTGATTCAGGCATGTAATCGTTTCCGACCCTGGATTGAGTCTGTTATTGCCACTAATGGGAATTTTATTAATTAATTGTATATATTATATATAGTACTGTATAATATTATATAATGTGTTAATGATATATTGTAAGTATATATACAATATATATAATGATAAAATAGCAAAAAACAAAATTACAATAACAATCAATCTTATCAAATTCAAAATTTTTGCAAATTCAATATTTTTGCAAAAGCGCTCCGCTTTTGTCAGTCATAACTTGTAAAAAATTGGTTGGTTAATTATTCTTTTTCAATATATAATATTATATATATACGGATTCTTCATCTAAAAATAATTATACCTTTCTTTTTATTTTTTCTCTTCTCCCTCTAATTTACGAGATATATATTTTAAATATTCAAAATTTTAGTACGATTATTTGAAATAAGCCGGCTCTTGGGTTTTTAAATTGGAATAACTCTGGAACGAGTAGTCAGAAAGGGTTACTGCAACGGAATATTTAAATTATTTTGAAGAGTAGAACCCGATTCTACAAGAAAAAATGACATGTTTTTAAATTGAACCAACCTAATTGATGTGAGGAAAATTTGGTTTATAGAAAAGTTGTAGGAAATTGTGTTCGGTGAATTATCTTCAATGGATGAATTACATTACTTCTAACTTTCTAGAAATTATGTACCAAAACTGTGTTTAACTTTTTAAATAGCAACTCATGGTTTTATTTTTTATTTAATTTAAGAAAAATTATCTACTACTTAATATATCCACTTAACAAGATCTAACAACAAAATCGTTGCACCGTCTGACCCTCGAGTGTGTCATTTATCTCTACATATTATATAGCGCCTTTATTACCTATTCGTAATTAGTCATATTAATTATTATCGATTAGATAATGAGATTTTTTTGGCAGTGCATTGTATAATATTAAAAAAGATTTAGTTATTATTACTTTATTGTCATATAAATTGATAAAATTTACCTTGCTTTTTGGCCTTAACTGTTATGGCGATAATTTCTTAATTTTTCTGAAGTATTTGTTTAGAGGGTAGAATAATTTATGATTTGTTTATTAGGTAATGACCTCTTTCTATTGTTTAAAAAAGTGATAGTAGGTACTCACAAATATTGGATATATCTGCTGCTACTATTCCGGCATACCAGACTTAATTCAAAATTAAAATACATATTTAAAAACACGTGCTGTTAATTATCAAATCCATTATATTCCTGCAATTCATATTAACGATTAAATAATTTATAATTCACCCAATCTTACGTGTAATGTACATATAATATATAATTGTATTTGCGTAAATATAAAGAAAAAATTGGGCAATTGATAAGATATTAGACATTGATAACCATTTTTTGAAAAATAGTAAGTAATTGGCAATATATCTAATCAATATAAATTAGTAATATTTAAGCTTTTGTCGTGACGAGATTCATTGTGAGTATGGCATATTAATAGGCTTATTAGCTATATATTCGTAATTAAATTATGAAATGTTTATGTTAGAATGTGAATGTTAAGAAACTGATCAACATGCACATTATTTGGTTATTTTCTTCTCTTCTCTTCTTTTTTCTTATTTTTGAGGAAGTAACTTTCATTGGGACAAATTGTTTATTCTGAATTTATGTATTAATAAATTGATGATATAGAAATAGATCTTATCAAATCCAATAATATGCCTAATATACGATACCGAGAGTGAATTTGTAATATAAAGAAGGCGGTTATATGTTTTCCATTCCAATCTAAATTTAATATATTACCATGTTTACACCATATATACTTTAATAGAATAATACTATTATTCTAATAAACTAAAAATTCTGTTCGATTTACAGCAGTCGACGTTTTTTTCTTTAAAATGTGATGTAAACATACAAGTATATGTATTATAAAATTTTAATATTTAATTTTAATTTGATTCGTATCCTTCAATGGAAACATAGATTG
>JANTOP010028260.1:0-12092 GCA_027564815.1 Symmerus nobilis | reverse complement strand
TACAATGTAACGAGTACTTATAGTTAAACGGATCCGAGTACTCGGATCCGAAAAGTAACTAAACTTTGCATCTCTAACGGGCACCAATAATAATGAGTTCTTCGAATTCTATTTTCGAATAAAATGTTCGTCACCAACCACTCACCAAACATATTCTTTTATGTAGATAAAATGAACTGTATGCATTGAGCGATATAAATTTTCTTTCATCAAGCGAGATTTTCAGAGTGATGAACAATTATCGAATAATAATAATGTTAGAACAGGACATTAGAAATGGTGAATATTTCCCGTGAATATTTCTCTTTTTGTATTAACAAATCCATATCCATACAAATTGAAACAACTAATCTTAATTAATTTTAAGCGCACTCAATTATCCCTGAATATTGTTTCATTAAACTCTTACTAAAGTTATAAAAAACGATTACTTCAGAAGGACTAAATTTTAAACGCAAATTTGTCTACGATGGGTATTTTGTAATAAGGAATTAACCAATTTTTCAATTACTTGTTCATTGCTAACTACATCCTGGTTTGATATTTTCGAGAGAGAAAATTCGTTTGACGGAATTTATCAATTTTCCTTGCCGAAAAATGTATTCAGAGTGAACAATATTTTCATAATATTTTCCTAACCGATTTTCAAATGGAGTATTTTTATTGCCGAACGACACTTTTTAGGCACATTTTCTTTGGAACGACATGCATTAAAACCAATAGACATAAAGCCATAAAAACATTCGTTTTAAATGCATTATAATGCAGTGCAGAGTATATTGTATGTTGATAGCAAATTTTTATTGCTTGGATAGATTTGTGAATTAAGAAAAACTTCTGAACAAGTTATTCAAATTTACGATTCAGTACAAAAAATGAAATTTTCGAAAATAATCAATGCATATCAACAGAAATATGCAAGAAAATTTAATTATTAACCAGGAAAATGGTAAAGAAAAATGGTTAAAATAAATTGAATCATATGTTTACATAAAAAAGGCCGCAGTAGGTTTTCTTATTCCTTCTTAACTTTGAAAATATATAATATAAAAGCATGCGTTATTTGAATTGATAATATACTGTTTATAATGATCACATACCTTCATCATTCACAAATACAACAGAGATTAAACCAAACAACCTGTGAAAAAAATGTGCGAAACAATGAAAAAGGTGACTAGACTCCGACCATTTTCCGATCCATTCCAATCGCAAAATGTACGGACACAGCAATTTTCATCGCGGTGTGCATGTATATTTCATATTTTCATATAATGAATAATTTTCGTTCGTTTGTGTGTACTAAAAAGGGAGCCAAACCCGTGACCGAACATTGCCGATCGATTGAATTTAGGAGCCAAATCTGTAAATCCGAACGGTATCAAATTGCCGAGTATAAAAAGCTGGTACGCCGGTTTTCACGCTCAGAACGGCTTTCGAACGCGTAAGTGATTTATTTTCAATTTTTTTTTTTCTGACATCATATACCACTCTGAATTTCGCTCTATTGTGTGCTAAATTTTATTTTTAGATCAATATATAATTAATTTTTAATAATTGCAATGAAGCAAAAAAATTTTTTTTCACCCAAAAAAAAAAATTCCGACAATTTGATAAATTAATTACAAAAAATTAAACAAATTGTGAATTTAATTAAAAATTAAAAAAAAAAATTGGAAATAAGTGGAAATAAAATTTATTTATAGAAAAAAAAGAAATTTTTTTTGTGATTTGCAATTATGAAGAGTATTTAAAGTGCCTATTACACCAAAGGATAACCAAAAATTTATTGGATCTGAAATAAATATAATTAATCAATACAATCATTAAGTGATAATTAATTCATTAATATTTAAAATTAATTAAATTAATTTCCTTTTGCAAAACAAAGGATTCTTTAGTGTAATAGGACTTTGAAAAAGAAATTTAAAAAAAAAAATATATAGTGAGAAGTTATTGTGACTACTTGAAGATTAAGTGTGAATGAAAATTATCCAGTAATTATCGTATTTTATGGACAACACCATCGAATAACTCGCATATTTTAAACTAATGGATTACAAAATTATATGGATAAATCGTAAAAAATGTTGAGTGCTTCATGTTACATAACGCTTTTCCATCAAAATATACCCAACATAATAATTATATTGAGATTATTCTATTTCAAGAAAATTTTATTAAAACATTGCATAATCAACTGAAGTGAACCGATTTTTCGAAAATCAACATTCAAACATACCCATTAATGTATATGATTGTAAGACAAATCAGTGCACAACGTCTCAAATTGCGTTTATTTTGCGTTCAAGAGTACACGTTTTTCATCTTAAATATACACATATGAAAATGGAAAATAGTCAAATATTCGTGTGGATCCTATAAGATATTTATATAAGACAAATATGCTCATTAAAATGTAATATAGTATAATCTGTGTCATTTATATGACGTTTAATACCTATGTATTACGAGTTATTTTCCTCTAAAACGTTTCTAGTCTAATTGTCCCTCTCATATACCATACTGTATATTATATATTATTCAATAAACTATTTGAACACCCAATCATAAGCAATAATTTCCTACTCATGTACGCGTGAGCTAGGTTACGCAAATAGATTTCATCCCAGAAATAGCAAAAAGCGGGATACATACCGATCGTACATGCATATAATACCAAGCGGATAAAAAAGAGCGATCGGCTACAATGATCTTCTTACGACTATTACGCGAGAAGTGGTTCGGTCATCGCTGACTAATACGATTTTTTTTATTATCGGCTATTCATATGTCTAAAGCCTTCTTACACCTTCACGGCTATAGTGTCGTCACGTTATATACATTATATAAGAATTTCATATATTTAATATATTGAGGAAAAATTGCAGTGAGGAAGTTTTTCAAAATTTTCTTGGCATTTAGTGATCGTTTTGGTGCGTGCGATACTGTCGGTCAAGTTATCTTATCAAATAAATCCAAAGGTATTCAATTGAACTTTTACCATAGTGATTCAAATTTAATAAATATTTGAAAATATCAACTTATTAATATATTAAAATTATTTAGTGATACAGCAAATTGGAATTTTATAATTCATAAATACTAATTGATGGTTTAATTAATATTTGAAAAATGAATTTAAAATTGGGATTGGAATAATTCGTTGCTATTAAATAGTTTTTAATTAAATAACTAATTCAAAAAGAAAATAAAAAGAACTTTCATCTCTTTCATTAATTTGGAAAAAAAAATTATTTGATTGATTCCAGAGATCAGAAATTCCTATTTAGCTGTTTACATTAAAACGAACAATTTTCTTCATCATTTCCACCAAAATATTTTCAAAGTTGCGCAACACACACAAAAATTTTTTTTTTTCAATTAATTTTCTTTTTATTGCCTATTTTCTCAAATGGTCACTACATCCAATAAATAAAAAAGAATATCGAAAAAAAAATCTGAACTTACAGGCTTACTTAATACGGCCAGAAACTTATTTTCGTACCAACCGTAGCGCAGATTTTCTTGAAAATTAATATGAAAATTGAAAAATAAAATTCTCATGCGCATGCGTCAATCGCTAGAAAATATCAGCCAGTATGGGCAGGAAAGAAAATATTTATGTTTTCCTCCCATACAAAAAAAAAAATTATATATTAAAGAAATTTTTCTTTCCTCGAATATTTGCTCTATTTTTAAAATTGATAAAATCAATTGAACAATTTTGAGAGGTATTGAAATTCAATATTAAATAATTGACTTTAATTTCATTTCGATCCAATAACAATACAATTAGATTTAACTGTTTAATTAATTAATTGTTGCTAATTACCCCCTTTGGGATCTAATAATAGATGACTATAATACTAACATTCAATACTTTAACTAAACAATGAAATGACGGAGCCTAGCACTAAATAAATTAATTAAAGGTCATTGTTAAAAAGACACCTGCACTGCTGTATCGATAGACTTTAGTTCCAGCTTTACTCAGCGGGTTGACGAAATAGAAATTATTTCCGAATGTATGATGGCAATAAATTTTTGTAGAACGTAACCGAATCAGGTTATCTTCAAGAAAGACTAATACTCCCACAGCCAGTAAGGTAGAAGATGATGATAATAATGTGATGGCAATAAATCCATAAGTAACCATTTCTATTCGAAAGTGCAGATTCTCATGATTATTCGAATTTTAGAAATATTAGAGAAATAAGATAGATGCAAATAGATTCAAAAGCAAATTTTGTTGATCTGAACTTTTGGCACAGTAATTTTTTATATTCACCAGAACTATTGCAATTAATTTGAAACTAAAACTAGTACAACTTGAAGATACTGGGATAAAATCGACCTAATCAACTCAATTCCCGATTAAATAGGAAAGATAAATTTGTAAATTTTAATAAACTTTCTTTAAAAGTTTTTTTTAAAGTAACTATTGTACATTAATCGATTGTTACTTAACCCCTGGTGCCTGATTAGATTATGTAATAATCAACTAAATTTCTGATTAAATAAGAAATATAAATGGACAAATTTAAATTAAATATAAAGCTCAATTGATTAAAAATAATTACTATTCATGAATCAAGTGTTACTTCGAAGATCTTTGAATATGCTGAAATACGTCCACAATTGTTATTTTTTAATGTCTTTTATTCTTTCATTTACAGTCAGATATAATCAATCATACTTCTTGAATTTAAATGACTAAATTAATAAACTCATTTTTATTAGAGTCATAAAATCAGGGGACGCATAATATCGTTGTTCTCGGCGTAATATTTAAGTGAATCAAACGACGGTAACTTCAATCGATTGAACAAAACATTAGGGTTTATCGTAACCGCAACCCCCTTTAATTTTTTACAAATTTTTTTACTACTGACATTACTCTGATTTAGAAACATTAATTTGATGACTTTTCACATACTCTTGTCGTAAAATTATTATATACGAAGTATGTAAAGGTCTACCAAAAATGTGTCATTCTGTCAGTATATAGTTATCCATACGTGCGTTTTCTTGAGTTAATTACTGTGCATTTCGAATATATGTAATCGACCGACCAAAGTTTAAAAAAGTATTCATTTTGGCAGGTTCGTTCATAATGTTTGAATATGTTGAATAAGGGATGGGAATATGAATACTTTATGCAAAAAGACATGTTTGCGGAAGGTCAACCGTACATAATAGCTCTTTACACCGTTGCTTTATGCGAATAGAATTGCAATTATATAATTTAAAAAATATTTGGCAGTATTTCAATATACGATACAGCACGATACTAATGACGATGAAGATACAGGATTTTCAGTTCAAATTCAACCTTTTTTATTTCAAAATCAACCTTTTACAGATCAAAATCAACCTTCTGCAAATGATAATTCTTATAAAAACTTGTCTACCAAAGATTATGATTTGATATTTTTTACCATTCTGTCAAACTATTGAAATGTATCGTCAAAAATGCTTAAAACAATAAAATGTACCGTATAAACGCCATAACTGCTAAATGTTTCTGAATTAACTTAACTTAACTTAACTTGTGATTTTGCCATAGGACGGCCTAGATAACCAAACCAAACTCCCTACATTAGTGAGGTTTCTATGGACATAGTTATTGGATTTAATTGGACATATTTATTAGTTATTGGATAAATCTGTTTAGGATGATAAACTTATCCTAATAATGAATCAAATACATTTATCGATAGGTTCATTGTTTTTCTTACTATATCTATAAGGGAATATTTTAATTTAGTAGATTATATGATTCAATCTGTTGTCTATCGCTTATCACTCAGTTTTCCAACATAAGACATCAACAACATTTGTACAAAATCAAACGGCTGATTAAATTTTGGTTAAATTTTTCACATGAAATTACACTTTATGGAAAGTAATTTTTTGTAAAGAGTGATCCAATAAGAGCAATATAACGTTTTTTTTTTAAAAAACACATAATAATCAATGTATTGAAGAAAATGTTCATTTAAATTGTTAGTTGGGTTCATGCCATTTAATGTTTAAAGAAAATTTCCTTCAAATGTTGCCCACGACTAACTCTTAAATGGTTCATTCTGTGGGCCCAATTTTCGACCACTGTTTCAAGCATATCGGCCGATATTCCGCGATTAGCACGGGTTATGTTTACTTTCAAAGCTTCAATCGTTTCGGGTTTATCGACGTAAACAAGAGATTTTACATATCCCCACCGAAAGTAATCCAATGGTGTAAGATCCCAAGATCTCGGTGGCCCATTAACAGGACCTCTTCTTGAGATGATGTTTTCGAACGAACGTTTCCCTCAATAAAGCGATTTTATCGTTAGATGTATGGCATGTAGCGCCATCCTGTTGAAACCAAAAGTCAGCTACATCAATATCTCGAATTTTTGGCAACAAAAATTTATTGATCATTGCCCTGTAGCAAGCTCCATTGACAGTAACATGCACTCCTTCCGCATTTAAAAAAAAATACTCTCCGATGATGCCACCTGCCCATAAACCGCACCTAACAGTGCATTTTTCGGGTTTCATTGGTAGCTCTTGGATTCATCATCATCTATACCTGTTACTCCTCGAGGGAGCATAGGTGCTTTCTTATGGAAGTTTCTGTGACTTATTACGATTATTTAACGATTGAGGCTAAGTAGTCAATCTAGAGCTCAACCGTATTTGTTGTTTCTTTATTTTGATCATTTAATCCATTGCTGTTGACCAATTACGTATTTAATAGCTATGCATTGTGTATTGTTTTTGATGATACCCCAAATACACAAGGAGTCTCTGTATAAGAATACTTATACCGATAGCGATACCGATACTTATACGCCAGCATCCGATATGATGCGGTTTCAAGTTCGAAAATTGTGACGATCACAAATTATTGAGATACTAATTTTTTTGTGATGTCGACACCTGGCATCGAACCTGCAACCTCCCTCTTCAAAGGCGGGCGCCATACCCATTATGCCATGAAGAGGTTTAGATTGGTTATTGGTTAAATTTGTTTGTAATTTGGTTATGTTTTCACGAATTGTGCGTTATGGACGATTACGACGACCAAAATGTGGACGAAGAGCTCCATAACAATTTCTAACTGAGCACTGATTTTGGAAATACGTTTCCACAATTAGTCAACGTTTTTCAGGCGTAAGTATATTCATGATGAAATGGCAATGAATGTTGAACACAAACGTCATATAGACAAGACAGTTGACATAAGAGCTGTCAAAAAGTAATTTCTATTGGATCACCCTTTATAAGAAGTGCGATTTCCAAAGCGTGTTTCTCCATTCTACATAAGAAATATATTTGGATATTCGGTTTACTATAAGTTCATGCGATTTAAAAATTCATGTAATGAAAAATCATATTGGATAATGACAAATATATAAAAGTTTTAATAAAGAGTAATAAGAATATTCTGCGGCCGAATGTAGATTTGTATTGCGTTCAGTTTATTATAAAACATTCCAAATTTCAATCAAAAAAATCAAAAACGAAAACCTAAAATTATGGAACAGGATAATCAAACTTAATACGATATAAAACCGAAAACCAAGTCTGAACGTAAAAGATAAATGTATCAGAAATAAAGTAAGCTTCTAATATTTTGAATTAATATGAAAAAATTGGCAAATAATTTCACGCTGATAAATATAAAATGGATAATGGGAATAAGAATGTAAAAAGTTAGGCAATATTTCAAATGAAATCAATACACCCTAAGCGTGCTCTCATTTGAACGGTTATTAAACAGAGTACAGAGATCGTGCAAGAGTAAGGCTAAACTTGAATTCCAAAAACCAAAAACAAGACAAATTGACAAAAAATGACAAGAAATAAGAAACCTAAAGTCGAAAGCTATAAAAAAAAGTGAAATTCAAACTAAATCCAATATTTTTGAATTCAAAAATTAAAAAATAATCCACAAAACTAACCAGAAGTATAAATAGAAAATAGCGAAAATTTGATGATAAATCTTGAATATGTATGAGTACAAAAATATTGGAAATTTAAGATAAGTTAATCCTTAAAAACAATCTATTAACGTGTGAATGTGAATTAATATCGAAATTCAGAACCGGATATTTAAACAAATAATTGCTATATTTTTCCTACAAAATTAATAAAGTATTTTCATTTTAGGGAAGCAATACTGGGCTGAATCAATAAAAAGGCTACGTGTCTCTGGCCCCTCTCTCAACGATTTATAGCTTTTTTATATTAAAAAAAATTAAATAACGAAAGAAATCAATCAAAATGGTCGGCAAGCCAATTCCGAGTCAAGAGGATGAGGATCCAACCCCATACCTTTTCGTCTCTTTGGAGCAGAAACGTATCGATCAATCGAAACCGTACGATTCAAAGAAAACATGCTGGATCCCAGATGATAAAGAGGGGTACCTCTTGGGTGAAATTAAGGCCACCAAAGGGGATATCGTCAGCGTTGGTGTTCCGGGAGGAGAGGTATGCATTTTTTATATAAGGGCCAATGAATGTATTATACACATATTTATATACATAAAAAAACATACATAATACTTACACGTCCGTCCGTCCTATGAATTTATTGAATTTAAAAAAATATTTATTTATTCTACATTTGAATTTATATAATCTTAACATATTTTGCTATCCAATACCAATGTAATATTAGACTCGAACGTTAAAAAAAGATCAATTGTCACAAGTGAACCCACCGAAATTCGAAAAGTCTTGTGATATGGCGGATTTAACTTATTTAAACGAAGCGTCCGTTTTACACAATTTAAAACAACGTTACTACTACAGATTAATTTATGTAAGTATACCAAAAGGCATAAGAACTAATTCTTTTCTTTTTTTCTCTCTCCCATTCTCTCGATTTATTGTTTCGCCGAAATATTTGCCAATGAACAACGAATTAATTAAAAAAATTATAAAATAACTATTAAAAATATGGGTAAAATTCAATGACCAAAAAAAAAAAATACATAGACCAGAGATTTAAAGAAAGATCTTCTCCAACAAGTCAATCCACCAAAATACGAGAAAGCCGAAGATATGTCCAATTTGACATATCTTAACGACGCTTCTGTTCTCCATAATTTGAAGCAAAGATATTATACCAAACTTATTTATGTAAGTGGGATGGCACAATCACGCTGCTTAGCAAATATTTCCAATGCATATCATTTCTACTTTTACTGAAATTAATTTAAAATGGAAAATAATAATTGGAAATAATAGGCTATTTATGCTCGCAATGTGTGTTTGAACCTAGTGATATTGTTTGATGATTTTATCCAAAATATGTTATATCCTCGATGTTAATTCCATTTATCATTTTTATTATCTATTATTTATTATTTATTTATTTTGTAAAATTTTAAGTGTTTTCATAAAGTGTTATATTATTTTCATCACAATTTCATAACTATACATTATTTATAAATACATACTTTCAAAATCCTACTAATATATATCAATTCGTTTCATATATATGTGTTTCAAAAGTGACTCACATCATATAGGTTAGTTCCCTTTTTATTGACCCAAATTTTTGTCATCAAACTAATATATCCAATTTGTTTATATTTACAATTAATATTTCGTATTTGTTAGTAAATGCTTTATATGGGCTTGCTTTAGCGACAAACTATGAAAATACAAATAGCGCAAAAGTATAAAAAAAAGACGCTAAATCCCTAATAAAAAACCATCACTTTGGAGAAAATTAAACTAAACCAGATAAAAAGTCTGGCTATTGACTTCAAAGTTTTCATTACCCAAATGCATAGTAGTCTAGACAAATTTGATTCAAGAAGATCATAAAATCTGATTTTACAAGACGAGAATTCAGATTGGCAAATTTAGAACATATAAAATAAGTTCATACATATACTCGGTAATTATTTAAAAATGATATAAAAAATATCAATTTAATAATTACAGATCACAAAATTTATGCTTCCTTTCTTATATTTTATAAGTAAAAAAATGTTAAATTATTGTCTGAAATGAAAATTAATTAATCAAGACAATTTGGAATTAAATGTATAAATACCATAGTACCTAATATGAAAAATTACATAAACTAAAAATTTAATCTAAAATATCCATCCACCAGTTGCATTAAAAGAAATATCATTATCAAAATGAATTATATAAAATTTAATTTAACAAACATAAAAAATAGATTCAATTAAATTAAGTTTAAATTTTCGGACAATAATTTTATATAAAATTTGAAACGAAATTAAAAAAGAAATTCTGAAAAATTTCGTTTCATAGAATTTTGTGATTGATAGAAATTCCACAAAAAAATGGGAAAGAGGATCACAATTTTCAAAAAAGTGTGTTAGTAGTTGCCCCTTTTGTTTAGATCAGACTTGTGTTATTTAAAAAAAATAATTATCGATTCATAAAAAAATTACTAACGAAATTTTTTCAACCCTATTTTTCCAAAAAAAAAAAAAAAAATTTCATCAAAAATCGTATAGACTTATTCTGGACTTTTCTGTGTCGCCATCAATCCATACAAACGTTATCCCGTATACACAAATCGTTGTGCGAAAATGTACCGTGGCAAGCGTCGTAATGAAGTGCCACCACATATTTTTGCAATTTCTGATGGTGCCTACGTTGACATGTTGACCAACCATACAAATCAATCTATGTTGATCACAGGAGAGTCTGGTGCCGGTAAGACTGAAAACACGAAGAAGGTAATTGCTTATTTTGCAACAGTCGGTGCATCGACAACAAAGAAGGATGATCCCACATCAAAGAAGGGTAATTTGGAGGATCAAGTCGTACAAACTAATCCCGTACTTGAAGCTTTCGGTAACGCTAAGACCGTCCGTAACGATAACTCTTCTCGTTTCGTAAGTTTAACTTTTCTTACACATAAAACTATATTTTAAAAATCGCAATTATTACTCAAAATAGGGTAAATTCATCCGTATTCATTTCGGTCCATCTGGTAAATTGGCTGGTGCTGATATTGAAACTTATCTATTGGAAAAGGCTCGTGTCATCTCCCAACAATCTTTGGAACGGTCTTACCATATTTTCTACCAAATCATGTCCGGATCAGTTCCCGGAGTTAAAGGTATAATTAACTAATTGGGACGTGAATAAGATATAAGACTAATTTAAAGAAATTATAAATAATTTAATTGGGACTAGGAAGAGGTAGGGAATTATGGAATATGAAAGACTTTACGTAAGAGATAGATATTACATAGAAGGACGTACATACGAGAATAACCAACATACACATCATTTTACTACGACATGACTTGAGATATAGTGCAACATCGATGAGGTACAACACAGACCGACTGGATAAAATTTATCAATTTATCGATACACACTACTGTATACAGGGATTGAAAATTAAATAATAAGTTTAGGCAATGAATCGAAAATGACCGATCAAAATTTTGTTTATCTGAATGAGTGAAATTTAAGAATATTTACCGCAAGCAATTGACTTAAAAAAAAAATGTCGTTAATGAATATTGATAAATTATTTTCAAATAAATTGTTCTTTGGCCATTTGTTCTTTCGGCCATTTGATAAATTCAATTGTTTCGATTTAATTCTTCTTGATAAATTGTTCAGATACCCAGCTAGACGCATTGACACAAATACTGAAGTAACTATTATCAAATAATACAATTGTTTACAGTCTTGAATTTTTATACAGTCAAACTCCCTAAGAGAAATTTACGCTAAGGTGAAAACCCATATAGGAAGGCTTTCGAGGAAATCCTGAACATGGATCCTGAAATCAACTTCAGCAATAAAATGTCTATGAAAATCGTAACGTTTTATGAAAATCGGAAAATTATTGATACCGTACCTCCTCACACCGATTTTTATATTGATAATTTTCAAATTTACACAAGATTTTTCGATTTTTACGAAATGCACGAATTTGTATAAAATCTTCCTATTTCCAAGGAGTCTTTCTACCGATTTTTACGATATTTTTTTACTGTCTTGGCTATAGTCAATCGTGACTAGTTAACCTTCGGATATATTGTTTTTTTTTTTATTGTTTCGAATTAAAATAATGTGAGAAATGAA
>JANTOP010028249.1:0-12092 GCA_027564815.1 Symmerus nobilis | reverse complement strand
CCGGTGAAGCAGTCTCTAAATCTTGATGGGCCAATTCGGACGTGCTACGACCTTGCCTACCAAAAATTCAGTAACATCCTATCAAGAATTCCCATATATCGAAAGTCGCCGCTTTCGGCAAACTATAGAAACCAATTTTTTCGCCTATTCTGGCCTCAGAGAGGCCCTCGCTCTCGCTCCACGCAATGTGGTCTTTGGCCTATATGATGATTTGTTGCAAATGTTTGTCTTTGGATGGCTTTCACATTTTCGCAACGGATGCGTCTGTTGCAGCGTCCGTCTCGGGGATGGCTTGTGTTGATATTTCGGCTCCTGGTATTTTGGAGCGCTCAGAACGTGTAATGCGAAAGATGTCCTCTTTCTGCTACGAACTCACGGCAATATGTATTGCAATTGAGTGGGCACTCGATCGAAAAATAGTTAAATTTGTGATCTTAACGGGCAATCTTAGTGGCTGTACAGCCATGTCAAACAACTCGTGCTATAATTTCATAAATGAAATCAATAAGCTCACAGAGGCGGCAAATTGCGAGATCAGAATCGTGTGGGTTCCGGGTCACTGTGGGCTGCCCGCTAATGAGAAAGCGGACTCTGTGGCTATAAAAGCTCTAACCGAAGGTAGGATCATAGATACCTACCTATCAATTGATGAGGCCTACGCTGAGATTAAGAAAGAAGTATGGAACCTCTGGCAAAAAGAGTTCGAGGATAGGTCCCGCAAAACGGGTTTTTTCTTTGCTAGGATATTCCCCATAGTTAGTCAGAGGCCTTGGTTCCACAATTCCCGCTGGAGGCCAGGCCAGATAAAAACTTCGAATCACTCATATAATAAGGCTTACCTGCATAAGATCAAGGCTGACGAAAGCCCCTTATGCAGTTCATGCAACGTCATTGAGGGCAACGACCACTTGCTTTTCTCGTGCTCCAACTTCTCTTCTCGTGCCAATTTCAGTTTCGCCAACATTTATACGAACTTGTCTGATGCCTTAAAGGACGGGCAGCAAATGCGGGATGCAAGCTGCTGGCGACATACGGCTTTGTTGTCAGGCCAAACCAGCGCCGTTGTTTCGACGACGGTCCTGAATCAACCAAAAAAAAAAACATTTGGGAAGCAAGTCCCCCGCACCTCGGCACTAATCGGATAACATGACAACCGGATTCTGATCCGAAAGGACAACTTGAAAAGCTGAAAAACAACAGCCCCCGAGTGTCAGTCGCTAAGAAAAGAGGGGCCACACTCGATGACTCGTTCTCCTCAGCCCTGGATGACCACGACCTTCCCCCATCCTCAAGTTCTCCAGTATTTGAAGGTCCTCCAGTGGACCAGGACGACTGACATTGAACGTCTACTACAAGATATACAAAGACAAATTAACGCAGCATTGCTCCAAAAGGGCGCAACAAACCTTAAATCCTGCTTTGACAAACTAAACAATATTATGACCTTAAGTCAGACCGACACGTCTTACAATGGTTAGAGTCCTACAATTTAATTGTAACAGTTTCCACAATACCACTAATAAAAATATGTTGCAAGCTGTCGTTATCCTCGTGGATGCTCGCTACCTGACTACACGTTCCAAGAATCTTTTAGAAACGATGGCTATGGTGGAGCCGTCATTGCCCTCCGCAAAGGCACCAAGTTCAAGGCTCTTCTCTTTAGCTCTCAAGCAAGCGAAACTTCGTCTTTGTCTCTATATACCTCCCATCCAACCTATCGACATTGGAGTTCCTGGCAGAAACAGAAAACCTTATTGCTCGGCTAGAGAACCTCCCGAACGTCATCATAATCGGCGACATCAACGCAAAGGCTCAAGCTTGGGGAGACCAAATGCCAAAGGCAACATTCTAGTCGATCTAACCAAGAAAACCCACTTTCATGCACTGAACAATGGCAAGCCGACATACTTCATAGATCTGGAAAATAAAGATTCCCTCAGTTCTCGATATAACCCTGACTAACGTAAACCCTTGCGATCTTATTTGGCAAACACCCTTGGAGGCTCACATCATATCCCAGTAATCATTCGAACAGCTATCCTATGTGATAGGGAAGCAAAAGATGAACCCTTTGTAAAACAGGGAAAGCTGAAAGCAATTCTGGTCAATTTCTCATTCTTGTCGGCCACCACACAGCACCCTAACATCAAAATGATACCAAAGTCCTGGTGGAACGAAAACCTATCTCGACTATTCCGTAAAAAGAAAGTCGCTGAGCGCCTCTTTCAACAAGAACCCAACCCCACAACTTCTAACATCCTTCAAAAGGGCGAGAGCCATCGCGACCAGGAGATGCAAGGAAGCCCAACGGGACTCATGGAAGAACCTTCTCACTAAATTAAACAGAGATGGCTGCTCCAAGGATTTTAGGAATACGGCCAAGAGACTCAACAGCACATCGGCATAGCTTGTGGAACAACGAGAATGACAAAGCCTAGAGTAAGCCTGCTCGACAAGGAACTATGCTCAGTACTTAAAACAAAAAACAAACCGTCTGCCGCTGGGAGCGACAAAATCACGTATCCAATGCTCAGAGTGATCATGCAGAGGAACCCCATGAAACTCTTGAAAGCACTTAATTCATGCTGGCTTCAAGCGAGCATTCCGGACAGATGGAAGATCATCAAAATAGTCCCTATATCCTCAAAAAGAACAAAGACCCAAGACCCCTGAATTACCACCGAAAGCATCCTCTCCCACCGAGATCCTTTGCATACCAAAAAGAAAAAAAAAATGGAATCTACCACGCTGTCAACGACATTCTCCAAACAATCAAATGTTTCAATGACCTAAATTGCAAGACGATACTTGCCTCCCTAGACTTAGATAAAGCCTACGACAGAGTAAACCTCTCCAAACTTGTAAATATACTTTCGCGAATGAAAGGCCCCGGCCATGAGTTAAACTGGATGATGTTGGAATGTTCCAAAGAAAGATATCTAAGGTTGGGAGCAGAAGAGATTAAAGTATAGGGTGGAGTCCCCCAGGGAAGTGTCCTGAGCCCGATGGCGTTCAACCTTTACATTATCGGCTTCCATGTTCTACAGGATGAAAGAACGGCTTCACGCAAACAACACTTGAACATGCAATTTTGACGGTGTCAGCGTCCCCTTCACAAATCAACTAAAATTCTGCGGTCGAACCTTCAGCAATCATGCATCCTGCACATTTAAGAATCAGTTCGTCCGGCTGTGCAGGCAATGACACTTTTCCGGATACTATGCTATGCAAAAGGAGTACTCCACCCTAAACTTGCGTTGAACCTCTACAAAGCTCTCTTCAGATCCAAGCTAGAGTATGCAAGATCATCCACTCTAAATGCGTCGAAAAGTGCCACCCAGAAAATCGCTACCATCCAAAATGTCTGAATGATCAGCGGCAATCATAAAATGTCGCTCACCATCATAAAATGTCTCACCCCCTCAACCCCCCGCCAAGCAATCTATGTGTTAGCTGGGGAACTACCGGCTTTCTTCACGGCTTTATATCTGACCCGTCAACATCTCGATCGAAACCAATTTCTTTGTCACCACAGGTCTCCAAAAGTCCACTGCGAACTGAATCATGCGAAGGATGTCATCCTTCAGTGCTGAACTCAATGCCATTTGTATGGCCATCGAATGGGCGATAAAACGAAAAATTTCCAGCATCGCCATCTTGACTGACAGTCTCAGTGGTTGTACTGCTTTAGCAAACAACTCGTTCAATCTACACACGAAAATTCTAAACGACCTTATCAGCTTATCAGTTCCGCAAACTGCAATATCAGAATCATATGGATCCCAGGGCACTCCAATCTACCAGCAAATGAAAGAGCCGATTCGGCTGCTAAGAAAGCGAACAGTGAATAGGAAGTTGTTTCTCTCCCCCTCTCAATTGATGAGGCTTTCCCCGAAATCAGAACCAAAACTTGGCGCTTATGGCAACGAGAATATGACGCCATGTCCGGTAAAACCGGCCTTTTTTTCAATAATATCTTCCCTCTAGTATCACCAAAGCCGTGGTTCTCCAACTTGAGTTGGAATCCTAAATAGGTTAAAATCCTCAATCGACTTATTACAAACCATTCCTACAACAAGCCATACTTATACAAAATTAACGCTGTCCAGATCTCTCTATGTGACATTTGTAATGTTGTCGAGGATAACGATCACCTGCTGTTCTCGTGCTCCAAGTTCTCCACCCTCAGAGCTAGATACTATTTTACATAGGAGTTCGGGAATCTGTCTGATGCTCTGATGAGCATGAAACAGAACACCTTACAGCAGCTGGTCGACTTCCTGGAGACCGCACGCATTTCGGTCTAACTTTCTTTTGACAAATTGATTTTATTCCTTTTCCTACATACAGGGTGATACAGCGGTCCTCTCACATTTGGACACCTTTCGTATAGCACGATTTGTCGAGTTCTTCAAAACAATCATCATTTCAATTCGACTTCTTCATTTAAGCCAAATTTTATCTTTCCCTGGTGTCGCCTCTCCTAATTTTGGGAACATATATTGGGTGCTGGTGGCCTAATCTGGATAACATAGATCAGATGGACTACGTTGGGTGGGAAAAACAATTCATAGCCCAATTTGTCCAATTGTGCCATCGATTTTATTGAGAGTGCGGCACCCATCCTGCCACAGCTTCTTCATATTCAAATATTTATGAAGAATATGTTTCACGTGTTCTGTTGATATCACTCTCTCACTGATTCTATGAACGCCCTTTGTTGGAAGACCAATTTTATTCATTTCCAATCCAGTTTTATTTATATGAAATCTAGAACTTTTGTTCAGGAACTGTGAATAAATGAAAAAATCTGTAGAGAAGCTTTAAGTTTTGAATAAAATTGTATACGTTTCGAAATCTAATTTTAAACTTAATTATTAAATGTTAATCATATCTGAAACGTTCCTACAAAAGCTCCACAAGAGCTTAAAAGCTCAAAGAAAACTTCTATTTTGAGATGTAATTTTTTTCGCATTGAAAACTACTTTCCATCAAAATAATTTATTTGCAACGATACCCAAACGTGTTACGACAAAAGCTCGGCACAAACGTAACGAGTATAAGAGCGAAAGCTTTAAGTTTTGAATAAAATTGTATACGTTTTCAAATCTAATTTTAATCCGAATTACTCAGTTTTAATCAAATCGCAAATTTTCCTACAAAAGCTCGACAAATGCTTAAAAGATCAATGAACACTTTGGATTTTAGACAGAATTTTATTCGTATTGAAACCTATTTTCCATCTAAATAATTTAACTGTAACGAAACTCAAAATGTCCCACCAAAAGCTCCAAATAAACTTCCAAGCTCAGCGAAAGCTTTCAGTTTTGAACTATTTTTGTTTCAAATTCTTATTTTTATCCTAATAATTGGATTTAATCAAATCTGAAATTTTCATACGAAAGCTCAACAAAAGCTTAAAAGCTCGAAGAATACTTTGGGTTTGGGACAAAATTTTATTCGTATTCACACCTATTTTCCATGCAAATAATTTAGCTGTTACGAAATACAAAATCTTTCGATAAAAGCTCCAAATAAACCTCCAAGCTCAGCGGAAGCTTTAAGTTTTGAATTACATTTTTTATGTTTTAAAATCTTATTTTTATCCAAATAATTTGTCCATCCAAATTTAATCTGAAACTGAAATTTTCCGACAAAAACTATACAAAAGCTTGTAATGTTCAAAAAAAGCTTCAACTTTGAGACCCAATTTTATTCGTATAATTTATTTGCAACGAAATTTAGAATGTTCCGGTGCTAAAAGCTTCACATGACCTTAAAAGCTCAGCGAAAGCTTTAATTTTGAATAAAATCTTCCATTCAATTCAAATAATTAAATGGTTAATCAAATCTGAAATTTCCCTACAGATGCTTTGCTTACAGATAAAGCAAATGAAAGATGAATTAGGCGCAGAAGACGGCAGTTGAGGACAAATGCTCATTATCTCTACGGAAAATCTAATTACTTATTAAATGATCCAATTGTCATAGAAAAGTTTCAATTTCTCTAAAGTAGAACTTCCTTACATGGAAAGTCGCCTTCTTTATACAGAAAAAGACCTCCATTTCCCCGAAAAGGACTCTCAGAGGCTGCTCAAAATATTGTTGTGGCAAGAAATCTTAACCATTTCTTGGTACATATTTGTAACAAAGAAGCCTGTTAGCCATAAACGACCTTTTTTTTTAAATTAAAGCTCCTGATTTTATAAAAAAGCTCATTTTTCTCACGAGAAGGCTCTATTTCGTAGGAATAAGATTTTTACGGTATATACCAGAAGGCCTATTTACTTTTTAAGGAAAACTCCTTCAGGAATTAAAGCTCCTTTCTAAACCCGAGACTAAAAGACTCTTCAATAAATGAGCTCCTATTTTTTGAGTTACGTTCGGCGTTCAAAATCCATTTCGTGGATCAAAATCAACAACTGAATTGAATTCTCTCCTTTTGCTTTCAGTGCTGTGCTTTAATACCTAGAAATTTTGCAAAGTGGAAATTTAAGCAAAAAAAAAAACTATAAAAGGAAAAAAATTTAGAAAGAAAAATGTTTTGGGAATCAGCATACACGTCCTCGGCTGCATTTGATGAGCTGCTAGCATCACCCGATGTAACGCTAAGTGACTTATTAGATAAGGAGGAAATCTGGACCGAATGTAAATCACAAAATAAAAATTTAGTGTTATTGTAAGTATAACGAAATCGGATCGGATCCAGGGGATTCGTTGATTAATTATTTATGGTTTCCATATACAGTTTGACCAGAAAGGAAACGATCGGTGAATTGGTCGATTTGATAACCGTTGAGCCACCGATCGATGTACCCGATACCATTCGATTTAAGCATTCAAATATCGCCTGCGAAATATTAACGGGCGATATAATTGCATTGCAGGAGGGCCTGTGCGAAACGGATATGTTGGAGAAATTGTGTGCCTTCTTGGATCGGGAGCCACCATTGAATCCGTTGTTAACGTCCTTTTTTACGAAAACGTTCAGCATGTTCTTCGAAAAGAAATCGGAACAGGTATGGGTGGTGGGACCACCGCGGAGTTATAGGAAATAATTTTAAAATTCTCTTACTTTCAGGATTGGTTTTCGTATCAAAGCGTTTGTGTTCGGGTGCTAGAGTTTATTAAGAAACACAACGATTTTTTAAATTCAATCTATAAGCATATGGCCACACCGGTCATCATGGATCTGCTATTCAACATAATCAACAACGTGGAAAGTTTAAATCAGAAGAAGGACATTCTATATGTTAGTTTAATTTATTTATTTAATTTTAAAATGATATCATTCGGATTCATTTATGAAATCTAGTGGTTTAGCGAACAACGATTAATACAGAATCTGATAACGATGCTTGGATCAGCGTCAGATTCCGATAAGCATATGAATATTGCACAATTTATCTGTGATGTGATTGATACGGGACGGACAATGGTGATGGGCGATCATCAGAAGCATGGTTCAAAAATGAACGGCATTACCGATCAATTGATGCGTGAATTAGAAACGGATACAAAAATTCACAATCAATTGCTGGATTTGGTATTTGTGGCCGAACCGTTAGAGAGTAGCGTCGTATCGGTCATTAAAATTCTGTTGAAGCTGTTGGAAAATCCATATCTAAATTGTCGTGATGATTTGGCAACGACCATCCAATTGGAAATGGACGGGCATAAGGCAATGTGTGCCCGGTTATTGAATACCATATCGCCAAGACTTAAAGACTTTCATAATTTACTGTTAAATCCACCCGAGGTATTCCAAATTCAATTTTAAGAATTAAAATAATTTAACAACTTCTACTTGTAAATTTCAGAAACCTGATATACAAACAACTGTTGCTCTACTATCGCCTCCATTTGGCAATGTCCGATTACAAATATGCACAATGTTTACAGTATTTTTAGAAACGGAAAATCCAGATATTATTAAATTGTAAGCGATTTTAGATGAAAATCGTTACCTTACTCTTACAGTTTCAATTATTTTCAGGATATGTGAAATTGAATATTTTAATACGTTGCTCAATCTATTTAAGCAATATTGTTGGAACAATATATTACACAATCAAGTGAAAAAATGTATAATTTATGCATTAGGAGCTTTTGATATAGATATAGAACAAATTGATAATAATAAGCATATGATTCCATCTGCCTTACAAAAACATGTATGTTTAAATTCGCTTTCAATGAAAAATCGTTCCTCTGTTCACTCTGTTCAATTATAGATTATAGGTGACTGTAATATAACGCGAAGATTTATTGAACTTTGGTTGGACAACAATGAAGCGCAGTAAATATAATAATTCAATTACTCTTCTAAAAGGAATCAATCCGGAAAAAATCCTCTCTTTTTTTAGGTCGAAACCAAATGGTTGTAGATTTGGTTATATGGGACATTTAATCGATATGATTGAATCGCTGATAGCATCAATAAATGTATCAGAGGAATTTGGTGCCTTAGTCGTAGCCAGTATCACCGATGATCAATTGACCGATTGGTCAGCGATTCGATTGGAATCGGATGGGCAAGTGAAATTGCAAAAACGATTTTTGGTAAAATATGATGTTAGAAATGAATCGGGTGGAGGAAGTAGTAACTTTCTTTTTTTACAGGCCGACATCGATCCAGCAGAAAATCCGTATGGGAATGAAGATTTTCAAACGGTCGATCAATTTGATACGGATTATATACCAAATGCTGACTTAAATACGGACAGTCATTTTGCATTGGATTCGTTTGAAAAAGTAACAGAAAAAAAAGAACGGAAATAAATCATTTATAAATTATATATAATTCTTATTATTCAGACATGTGCACGTCGTCCTAATGCCGATCTCTCCCAAATTTATCGAAATTTCAACGATGACTTCAACGTATTTGATGATATGATCGAAGGGAATGGAATCGCATTAAATCCAATCGCTCGTGATCTTTTAATATTTTCAAACGCTCAAATGGATAACACCAATTGGAATACAATACCACCAGATGGTGGATTCGCTGATTTCGATTCCCATTTCGATGCATTTCAGAATAGTTTCGTGAAATCGGAACCAAATCATAGTACCGGTCCATTGAATCCATTCACCGATGATCCATTTAGTATAGATTTTGATGGTAAACCGGAACTACCGGTTAATGTGGATCGTCTGCTAAATGATGATGATGATGATAATAATAAATTTAGTGATGATGAGAAACCATCGACACATACAATAGTAGATGGTGAGACTGACATTGATAGCCGTACTACGGATGAAACGGATTCCAAAAATAAACGTACTCAGGATGTCGATAATGATCCGATTAAAATGGTTGAAAATAATGGATCATTGGATATTTTACATAATAATAATGTTGCTCAATTGGATAATTTAAAATTATCAACGAATGGGCCGATCGTTGAAGGGTAGATTAAATCATTATCTATAGTTAGATGTAATTTTTAAATTATCTCATTTTATTATTTTGAGACATCTGATGAAATGTTCTATTCAAATTTTATTTACACTGTAGGAAAAACGTGTAGAGCTTTTCTAAAAATTATTCATTTTACCGTAAGTTTAAAAATATAAGTGGAAAGTGGACCCCCTGATCTGTTTATATTAACAAATTAACTGAGTTATCCCATATTTGAAAATCCGAAAATTTGTCGTGATATTTTAATATGTAAGTTCCCTCAAAAGTCGCCGTTTCCTGATGTTCTCCGTTTATAAACCCCTATAAAATGAGGGTGTCAATTTTTTTTGAAAAGGTTTGTTTCATGATTTCCTCCCTGCATCCTTATATATCATTTCTCATAATCAGATTTCCCGCTTGATGAAATCAAAAGCGCTATGAAAGCTTTAAATTTCGGTTTTAAAGTCATATGTTTTAAAATCTATTTTTTATCGCAATAATTTAATGTCATTAAAATGTAAAATTGTCTGAACAGAGCTTTAAGAGACGCTTATCCAAAGCTTTTAATTAAAATAATATTTTAGTCATTATTAAATCTATTTTATCTCCTCATAAATAAATCACAATGAAATTGGATACTTTCATTAAAAAGCTCTGCGGTAAATTAAAATCTCTAAAAAAGCTTAACAATTAAGATTAAAAATAATTCGTTTTGAAATCGATTTTCTATTTCAATAATTTGATGTTAACGAAACCCTAAATTTTCTGATTTGAAGCTCTACAAAATTTCAAAGTGCTTATCAGGAGCTTTTAATTAAAATGCCATTTTTTTCATCCCCGAACCAATTTTTCATTAAATTAGTTAAATGAAATTACTTAAATGAAATGTGAAATTTTCGGGAAAAAGCTCTGTGGGAAAGTTATAAATCTTATAAAGCTTTACATTTAATAACTATATTAATTCATTTTGGATGTCGTTTTAACTTCAAATTACAGTCGAAATCGGTTATAACGACATCGGTTATAACGACATCGGTTTTAGCGACCTAAATTGAAAGTCCCGTTTGGCTTTCATACTTGCTAGAACAAATTTTTATCGGTTATAACGACATCGGTTATAGCAACAAATCGGCTATAGCGTCGCAATTTTTAAAAAACTACAAAAAAAATATCGGCTATAACGACCACATCTACAAAATATGTACAAAGTAAATTCTGTTTTTCGGTATAATTTTGCGTAGACAAAATTACAACGTAATATTTTTTTGTTTTGTTTCAATATACATATATTTATGTGCAATTCGTCGGTTGACTTTGTAATCGGTATCAAGTCGGACTTAAATATAAAATGAGTAAAAGACGAGTAACAAATATGTTTGCCCAATTATTTTTAATATTAGGTACGTTCTTTAAAAATTCCCGATGAAAAGCTCCAATATGGGGTTCAATTATTTACATATAAAAAAAATACAATTTCTCTAGAAAAACTCTATATAAATTGCGTTGTATTTTTCTTGTATGTAAATTATTGAAACCCATATAGAACTTCTCATCGGGAATTTTTAAAGAACGTACCTATTAAGGTAAGATAATAAAGATGTTTTGAAATACATACATGAGCAAACTCATTTCTTTCTTCTACTCTTTCTATTTATTCAAATTTCGGTTTGCTGATAAAACAATTCAGTTTTCATATATTTTCACATTTTCATGTATCTTTCAAAACGGTAGAGATAAAATCGGATATAACGACCTACCGGATATAACGACGAAATTATTCGGTGCCTTGAAGGTCGTTATAACCGGTTTCGACTGTAATTTATTATATTTTAACGGCTTTGTCCTGCCAATTCTATACTTTTCACGATTTCGTATCGACTTTTCGGAATTTTAACAATTTCTGCCCGACTTTTTCTCTAAATTCTCGTGAATTTTGGTTGTAAAAAAGCCTAAAATATTAAAGATTGTCGGTAAATCGAAAATGTAATAGAATAAAGTCGGAAGAAATTTTGAGAAAAAACAGGAAAATCTTTCAAAATCCGTTCCGATTTCCCAGAAAACAGAAACTCTACTACACGAGCTACCAATTGTTTCTTAGACATTTTTCTAAAGTATATTAGCCAATTTCTGGGATAAAGGCTGTAACATTTTGTGAAGGGGTCATATAATTCTGCACACCTTATGGAGATGTTGACCGCACGCCATTGCTCCCATTCCCCTTTCCAAGTGACCCACGAGCTAGTACTAAAAAAAAATAATGAACAAAATTTGACCCACTTCTCAAAAAGGTTCGCCATTACTGGGCTGGCTATACTGTCAGAAAACTTCTATAAAATCGAAGATTTACGTCGATTTTTTATCTAAAAAAAATGATTTTATCTCCAAGCAAAGGTTTAAAAATATGTGTTAAATGTTAGGAAGTATTTTGGAGTCATGTTTTGGAGTAATTTTTTGAAGTTTTCTTTAAAATTCTTAGTAAAATCTTGAACGAAAATCGATCGAATTTATTGGTTTGGTCCAAGTAGATTATTGATGGGATTTTGAAAGTATATGCTGGGAAGAGACCCCCTGACTATTGATAGATAATCTAAATCATCCCTTATTCGAATATATCTGTGTCTCCAAGCATTAACCGCTTAAGTCGTTTTTTGCAATTTTTCAGGAGAGCGATTTAAAGTTTTAT
>JANTOP010028238.1:0-12094 GCA_027564815.1 Symmerus nobilis | reverse complement strand
GCCAATCCAAGAAATTCTGGAAGGTGGGGGGGGGGGACAAAGAAAATTGGGGGGGGGCGAACGAATAATAGACACAAATATTTAATATATTTATTAAATTTTGATAAAAAAAAGCTATTTTCGTATAAAATAGCAGTTTTCACTTTAAATGACCACCAAAAATTTAAAAATGAAAAAAATAACAATCAGAGAACGTTGCGGGCAGCATTTAATGATACTTTGGCTAAATTTTAATAGGTTTCAATTTCAGATAATTTCCAGCTGAGATATAGCGAACACCGCAAATCGTCTATTTCCAAACACGTTCTGGGAAACGTCACCGGCTTGTTTGTCGACATTTTCGCATAAAAAAATTATAGAATGTAATTATTAGCATTATACAAGATTAGCTGCTAACAAGAAATATAATCCATCTCTATCATATTATGATCTACTCTATCACATTATAAGCCGAACTTTGCCGAAGCTAAAATTTTGTACACACACACTGAGTACAAAATTATAACTGTCAATTTCAAACCTGTTATTTTCAGAAATCATTAGCTTCTAAGAAATGCTAATTTTGATTAACAACTAAATATTAACAGATTACTAATTAGCAACCCATCTCTAACCGGTAAAGATTATAAATCTTGGGAAAATTCAGACAAATCCATCATTATCGGGACGCAGGCCAAGACAATATTCAGAGAATTCAATTAAATTCAGAAAATATTCTGGAAAAGTCATAGGAATTGCTAAAATTGCTAGGTACATGTTTGAAAACTGGGCAGTTCATGTTTTTTGCCAAAAATCGAAAATTTCAAAAGTTGTCTTTTTATCAACTAAAATCATAAATTTGTCCCAGGCTTACTATATAAAAATGATTTCAGGCAATTAGGGTAATTCATTTATGATAATTATGACAGTTATTAGTATTAAAATTCACATATAAGTTTCCGGCACCAATTTCTTATATAAATATCTCAAACATTTCTTAAGTAAGAAGTAACAAAATGTATATGAATCGAAGGGTACATCCTTCCACAGTATCTGGGTCAAATTTTATGACTCTCGATACAGAAATACCTGACTTTCTAATAACTTTTGAAAGCCAATTCATTATACTCGAATACAAGTCTGAAAATTATTATTTATTGGATTGTTTTTTTAATTTCGAAGTAGAATTATTTAAAGGAAAATCTAAATGATCTAAGAATTGTCCTGAGGAATTCGAGAAGGTGTGCTCTGCGCGTTCTGCTCATTATACTGCACGCCATTGAGTCAACATGAATGACGAGTATAACTAAGGATATTATGTTTTTTCCTTCATAGATCGTCTAAAGTTAAATATTCATCATTCATCAACATTAAATTTTCTTCACAATTATCTCTTTAAAGATTCATTAAATGAGCTTTTCTTTAACAATTAATTCATCCACACATACATACTTGTAGATTTCTAGGAAAAAAAATCTTAATTATTTAACACTCTCCATAATTTATTATGATAAGGAAAAGAAATTATGTGGTACGATACCATGATATCAGGATACCACAATGCTATTATGTATAAAATTTATTAAATCAACATGCTTTTACCCTTATTATGTCCATGCTACGAGAAAAAATTCATTAAAAATTCCTTCAATGACCACCCATTAAGTTTGCTACATTATTACTTGTATGTAACTATAATATAGCTATTACTAAACATGATGGCTTTTTGAAATACTTTCATTGTAAATTGTAAATATGTAAGATAGCTATGAGAGTATGTGGGTAGTAAACAGTAAATTTGATGAATAGGAGCTTGAAAAGATAAGATAAAAGAACAAATTGTTGTACAAGAATACGGTCTTTTGACCTCAACCATCAACCCCATATAAATTATAATTCGGTATGTTAAATGTTTATTCATTAAATTCTATAAGATTAGACTCACCGTATTTTATAATCCTCGAAAGAAATCAGAAGATTTGATAAAAATCCTCAAATAGTAGGAGTAGAAGAGAAGCCGGAAATCAGGTGGGAAATCGGGAAGTGCTGATGCTTCATATTGATAATTAATTAATTTTTCATTTCAAAAACTTAAGGACAATTTCTATTAAATCTTACACTTCTTGTTGAGATTCTGACAATATTTCAGGACTTTTGTTAATAAAATGGAAATATACTGATTCGAAATATAATTTTTTGGAAGAATTTGTTCGAATTTTCGGATTTCTTTAAAATTCTTCTCGATTTCTTTTGGCTACTTTTTGTTGGATTTTTAATAAATTAAAATTTAAAGATTTTTATTAGAATTCTAATTTAATTTCTCATTTCAGACTTTCCATTTAATTTCCTTTCACGTATTTTTCGAATCTAATAACATTTTCCAATTTTTCCTGAAGACATGTATTGTATATTTTCGAAATAAAATATTGGTCGATGACACCCAACGAAAGTCTAGGGAAAACATCGGAAGATTTATTACTTTTATATAAATAAAAGATATTACAGATATGGGAGAATTGTAGTGTTCCTGGTGAAGTTGCTTTTTAATTGAACAAGAATTAAATCATCGAATTGAAAATAAAAATTATTTTCTAAAAGATAATATCGATTTTGGAATGACAATTGAGTCTGAAAAGGCTTGATAATAATTTGGATAATAATTGAAGTAGACTGATAATAATTGGGAGTTATATAACAACGGTTGCTAATACAAAACTTTTGTATTGAGATTAAGGTGTTTACCAACCACTGACATTCAACAGAATTTTTATCAAATTCTTTAGTTGCTCTGATTGGATAGCGACGGGCAATTAATTAAACAAAATACCTAAAATATTATAGGTTCTGGAACTCCCAATATTTCTATCTTCTGCCAATGTGTATCTATATTCTGTGCAGAGATGGCAAAATATGATAAGTCCCTTTTTATAAATTTTTCAGGAGACAAAAATTAAATATTAATTTCCTGGAAAAAATCAGGTTTTAAAATAAAACAATCATCATAGGAGAATTTGTTTAAAGAAAAACCCTGGCAATTAGTAACTATAAAGTACATGTGGAAATATTATATTTGGTATACAGTTTTTCGCAAAAATTTCGAACGTATCTGGACATAACAGATTTTGTCAGCAAATGAAGTCAAATATAAAAGGTGCCAAAATATGTTAATTTTTTTTTTTAAGAATTGAATTGAAATATGAAATAAAGTTCAATAATTTAATCCTCTGAAATCATCTGTGAAGTATCAAATTTTCGGTATTGAAAACCGTGATCCTGGTTTTGTTTTCATAAAACCCGAAATACCGGTTTTCAAAATTCCCCTTGGTTTTGCATCCTCTAGTGGCAACGTACAAATCTTCCGAGGCATTAAGGGTTTAATAAGTTGTATTTTTTTTTTAAAATTGGTGTAGGTATTTATGGGTTTAATATGCAAAGAAACAATTGCCGCCGGGCTGGTAATTTCTTCATATAAAATTAAAATATTTTATTTTAATTAGGTATGCAATTATCACGCAATAATTGCCATAGGGTTATTTTTAATTGTTGTATAACAAAGGGGAACCCCTAAATTTCATGGAACAGTAAAATAATATTTTGCAACTTATTTTACAAGTAAAATCAGTTTTATTTTTCATGAATATTTAAATATTGTATAATCGTGGCAATCCCTAAGGGATAAAGGTCGTTTAAATTTATCGCGATTTATCAAAATTTTTCTTTCCATTATTTCCGTATCTCATTTCTTTTATAGTCCTTAATACCAACTTTTAGGCCAATTATGACCGTTTAATTTTTTAAACGAAAAAATATCATTTTTCCCCCATTCGTGCCTATAAAAAAGCGTACAATGTTTAATTAATTCGGTACGTAAATCTACCAATTTATCTTACAACGACGGGTATGAAAATTAATGAAATACCAACATTACCTATATATTCATATCCGTGCTAAAGTCTTAATTATTCTGTGGTATCGGACGTTTTTTT
Organism: Symmerus nobilis; assembly: GCA_027564815.1. Taxonomy (NCBI): domain Eukaryota; kingdom Metazoa; phylum Arthropoda; class Insecta; order Diptera; family Mycetophilidae; genus Symmerus; species Symmerus nobilis. Next base: position 8,129 of record JANTOP010028238.1, on the reverse strand, counting down.
TTTTATTATAATAGATTTATCTTCTTTTAAATTGGTAGGAGGATTATAATTATAATAGGAAATTTTAAGGCGAGTCATCATCATGCAATAATTTAATATATTATATTCATTCTCTTACCGTTGCCCATCCACCGAAAAATGTTCATTTTGCAAGTAAAGCTTAATGAATGGTAAACGCGTGTGTAATCGATAACGGCAGTTAAGTGCCCTTGGATATAAGCCGGGATAGGCGGGTGATTGGACGTAACATGTTTGCAGCCGACAATCACGAAACTCTCTTTCACAATATGAACTGAAAAATATAGTAGATAGAATAAATAGAAAGAAATTGTAAGTGGTTAGGAGGAACATTTTCTCACTTATAAATATTAGAAAATCAATTATTATATAGACAGAGATATATATTAATTTAACCTAACACTTATATTCTATATACAGTTATTATGAAAACTTCTAGTCTATAGCTCGCATGAGCTAAAAGTATGTTAGTTTTGGAATACGGGGAGAAAAAATATAGAAAATCAATTTACTTTTCTCATATTTTCTTATTTTCTTACCCATAATTTTCTTTTCTTAGTCATGAAGAAAAATGAGAAAAATAGTGAAAATTTTCTTGTTTATTTTTCGTTATCGTTAAATGTATTAGGTATTCATTCTGTTGAAAGTATATTCATCTCTCTATGGTGGCATTTTTCTTCCAGATATTATTTCTACTATTAACTTGTAGTGTATAGTGTATGTTTTCCCTATTATAAAAACCAAAATGGAATCAACAAATCTTTCTATCGAATAAATAATAAATCTCAATCTAGTGCAGAAAACAGATGAAACGACAAAATTGCTTAAGTGCTATATTACACAATTTATTACATAATGTAGTCAGACAATATACATTTTTATATGACTGCATTACAGAAAAGTTGTTACCTACCGTACAATTTTTCCATTATCACTTATTCGGAGCCAGATGAGGATAGGGGAGATACACTACCATATACAAATCTTAATACAAACTTTTAAGGAAGAAAGTCAATGCATTTTGTTGAATAGGAGGAAACTATGTGCAGTCAATTTCTATGAAAATATGGATAAGGAGGTCTATTGTATGTTCCTGCTCTGAAAGATTCGAGATAAATATATAGATATCTTAATCAACATGGAATGTTTAGAATTCCTAAAATATTCTTCTGTTAAAATATCCTTTAAATCAACTACAGTTTGAATACCATTGTTTGAATGAAAAGCAGTACTCTGAAATTTTATATATCAAACTAAAAGGTATTATAAATATCAATATTACCCTTGTACCACCTCACCACGTCGATTCGGATAGAGTTCAGGATGTGGACCATATCTCATATACACTTCCATTTGTTGATCAGCTCCCAAATCGAATGAAAAATATGTCTGTTGTCAAAATAGAAAGAAAAAAAAATTCCTCTATAAATATGAAACGAAAATTGAAATTTATATTTTATCAAATTCAATTGCAAAAAGTACGAGCATAGACTATTGAAATGATGATATAATATTTTTTTTAATCTAACATATTAAATGATAAAATCGATAGATTCCTTTTATTTGACAATGTTTCCTTGGAGGGAGTTATATGACGATGACATCAACATCTTTATGTATGTTTTCAGATTGGCATCCGAATAAAGGAAATAATACTTTTTTGAACGAGCCTTTTAATCATTAAAATTGTGAAGCTCTCTGGGCTACATGGTTCTCAGAATTTTACATACATTCGTTGGTAAAGGATACAAAGTGATCCTTATAAGAGGATTATCTTTAATGCAAGAGATTGTAATGAGATGTCAAGAGAGTATCAATATAGAAAATCTATAATAAATTTCCGGGAACGAAACTTTCTTAAATAATTTAATGAAAAATTCTTCAACGATAAGCTTTTCATTATTAGCCAACATATACAGTTAAGTACTTTTTCTGGTACCTAACTTATTTCTCCAAAGAAAAGATTTTCCAAGAAAGAAATTGTTTACTTAAATATCGTCGAGGTTAAGAATTACCAAATAAATTTGATTTGAAATTTCGTTTATTAATAAAGAGCTTCCGAAATAAATGTTCCTACAATATATGCCTAAAGTATGCCTTCGAGATTCAATTTATAAAAATATCAGACTATCAAAGATTTTTGCTAACAGAATACAATGAACAAGAAAAATATCATTAAATTACTGCAAAAGATAATTACGAATAGAAAATGTCCTTAGATAGATAAATAGATAGATAGATCTCTAAGAAATAATTTAAATATTAATCCTTTGTAAATTAAAAACATATGCGGCACGTTAGCTCTTGTTGCTTCGTGCAGATTCTGGATTAGTTAAAAACCAGATCTTGAATAATGTTAGCAACCAGGTCTTGGCAATAAATGTGTAGGGGTTGGTAATGGAGATTGTCTTCAGAATCAAACAAATTGTTTGAGATAACAAGATTCTCTAGCGTTAAATACTTTGATGCCGGAAAAAATTTTAAAACGCAGAAAGTTGCATTGACAGTTTGTTCAAAATATAAAAATTAAATATTTCGGGAAGATTGAAATTTATCCCTGAAAATCCAGAAATTTGTAAAGGCTCCCACCGAAAAATTTGATTATCGGGCATCACGACATTTAATTTGGATTTCCCGATAATTTTCTTCGGATCCAAAAAAATGTAATGATGCAGGAAGTTTATAAATTAGTTGAGGAACAATAGAAAAATATGGAAACTGAACTTTTCGCATTAAAGCTCTGCAAAAACAAAAAAGCTCTCAGAAAGCTTTATTTTCCAAACTTTATTTTTTGTGTTTTTTAATCAATTTTCTATCCAGATAACGATCCTTTAACGAAAGTTCAAATTTTTCTCCAAAAAAGCTTCAAAAATCTTGAAAACTTGTTGAAAGCTTAAAATTTAAATGTTATTTTATATAATTTGGAAACGAATTTTTATCCGATTCACTAAATTTAAATAAAATATGAAATTTTCGCTACAAGCTTCCTCAATATATTATAAGCTCAAAGAAAGCTCTGAGTTTCGAACTTACTTTTTTACGTTTTTGAATATATTTTCTATCCAAATAACGAACCATTAAGGAATTTTCAAATTTTCCCAAAAAAAGCTTCAAAAATCTTGAAAGCTTGTTGAAAGCTTAAAATTAAAATGTCTTTTATATAATTTGGAATCTAATTTTTATCCGATTCACAACTTTTAGATAATATATGAAATTTTCACCAAAAGCTTTCTCGATCCATCAGCTCAAAGAAAGCTCAAAGGGTCGAATGGGATTTTTCACGTTTTAAAATCTCTTTTCTATCAAGATACCAATCCCTTCACGAAATTTCAAATGTTCTAAAAAAGAAATGCTTCAAAAATTTCGAAAGCTCATTAAAAGCATATATTTATTAGAAATTTCAGGCCGATACATAGAATATTTCAAGAAAGGGCAAACAAGAACTATGGATGCTTTCATGAAAATTTGGCATGAAATTCAATTCAATTCAAACTTTCTTAGAGATTTTAATTATTCCACGGAACTTTTTAATGAACGTTTTCGATTCCATTTAAATTTGTTTATCTGTGAATAAAATTGATTTGATAATTAATAGAATAATATTTTAATTATAAACTTTGGATAAGCATTTGGAAGTTTCTTAAAGTTTTTCAGACAATTTTAATTTCAATGATGTTAAATCGTTGGGATTGAAAATACGTTTTAAAACCGAAATCTAAGCTTTTAATTTTCCACCGTTCTTTTTAGCGAACATTTCGGATTTCATTTAAATTTAATTATTGGGAGAAAAATTAAATTTCATACTGCGTAAAATAATATTTTATTTAAAAGCTTTCGATGAGCTTTTGGAACTTTTTTGAAGCTTTTTCAGAAAATCTTCAATTTCACTATTTTTAAACTATTAGGACGGGAAATTAATTTCAAAACAGTTGTTGATATTTGTTAGTTTTTCTGGAAAATCCACCAAAAAATTTTCATACTATCTCAAGGGAGAAAATAATATTTAAAATCGGGTGAGGATCCTTGGAAAGTCTGGGATTTATTTTCGGAACTCAGATCCTAGGAACGAGAAGTTTTTATCAACCTTGATAACGGCATTAAGGTTCTAGCGAAAAACGAATTTTTTATATCGGGCGGTAATCTTAAGAGATTCTGGGATTCATCTTGGAAGCCCACTCCTAGGAACGAAATTGTTGTATTAAATTTTAATGGAACCTAGAATGGGGTCTATTGAAGAATAATTTTTAAATCCGGACGATAATCTTCAGAAATGTTGGTGTATTTGCCCCCAAATAATAATATAATTTCAATTCAATTTTCTCGAGGTAAGTTCCTCTGCAAATATTTCAGAAAGAATTAGAATTTTGTTCGGTCCGAAGAAAATGTAATAATGCAGGATGTTACTTTGATAGTTAAGGTCGAATATTAAAATAAAAATTTGGAGGAAAAATTCAATGTGGAATTAGAATTTGTAAACATTTTTAATGCAGGGACATTGACCATTTTCCGGTCTACTTCGTTGATAATAATCATATCAGATTTGGTTGACCCTTTTTTTTGACATCGGATAAGCTAAATTTCAAGGTTATTTTCAGGGTTTTACGACATTAAAATTATTTGCTCCAATTACGAGCTTGGGAAAATTGATTATTTTCTGGTAGGTATATCTCCTTGATTGATGACCACTTTTGAATTGAAAATTTGAATTATTAAGGAAATTTTGTTCAGGCGAACAAAAATCTAAGGTTGCAGAAAGTTGGTAAGTAAGTAGTGTAAAGTATAAAAATAAAAAATGTCAATGAAAAAAATTGGCATGTAATTAGGGAACGAAATTTGAGCAGAGTAAATAAAACAAATTTCTTTAATTATTTTTTATCATCGCTGTTGCAGCGTTTAATTAATTAATTATTAATTCATAAATACTAGAGAATATTTTCAATATTCTGTCGACACAAAATCAATAATTTTTCATTAGGGAATTTCTTTTAAAAAATCCCACAATTTTGATTTGCAAGTAGTCCAATTTGATTTGCAAAAACATGAATTTGATTTGTGAAAGGTTGAATTTGGATTGCACAACCTGTATCTTCATTTCACCTGCATCTCTAAGTCTGAAACGAAAATGTGATGGAAATTCTAATAAATCGAAATACACCTAACTCTGTTTTTCCACGACAATTTTTTTACACGAATTTGATTTAACATGAATTCTAAACAAACAATTCACTCCCTTTTTACCCGAGTCTTTTTGATCTAGAACGAAGGGGTGAAGTTCTAAGATTTTTTTGCTAAATTCTAAGAAAAAAATTGTATTTGTGGCATAGCTATCAATTCCAGAGTTTAAATTGAAATATTTAAAGATTTTAAAAACTATTAGCTATTGCGCATTGCAACAAGAGGCAGTATTATAAATATAAATATCTTGAATACTCATATTTTTTATACGTATGCTTCAGGAACGTATCTATCGTGTAAAAACAGAAGTAGGTGTAAGCTTATTTTGACAAACAATTTCATTTTAATGCATTTTATGTTTAAAATCGGAAAATAATAAAACCTGGTTTATATAAAAAGTATTGTCCTGGCTTTCGGTTAATTTATTTATGGAATTTATTATTCATGACATATCTGAGCTTTAACAAAATAATTTTTATATTCAATATGCGGGGTATAGATGAACCCAATACAATTCATATTTTTTTGTTTGTACTTATAAATTGTTATTTTTTTTTTGAAGCATAAAAATTAAAAGCTTTTAGTTCTATACCTGAAATATTGATAGACCGGGAATAAATTGACATAAATTCGAAAATTTAATTTTAATAATACCAAAATCAATAAAATGGGAGTAGGTATGCTTTTTAAAGTAATGAACAATTAAGTAGTAACTTATACTAATCCTAAAACTTTATTTAAAGAAATTTATTCCTCTTTCGAGCTGAGCACTTTGCCATAGCTAAGCTCATTGTATGTCCTCGAAATTGACCATATTTTTATTCATAATTTTAAATTACTTTTTTTTCCTCGAAATGGATGATATTTTGCCAGAAATGACCTTTTGGGGTATATTTTGCGTACTTAAACAATTTTAAATCCTGTCACTACTAGAATTTCATCAAAACGAAATAGGTTATGCATCCGCTCGTAACATATGATGTGTTATGAGTGATACGTAAAGTTTTCAATGAATAATAAAATACTATTTGTATGATTCAAATTATGTATATTAGTTCATTTAAATGAATGTGAAAAATAAAATTAATTTTGCATGTTTATTAATGATATAATATGACCGAGGATTTGGGAATCAATTTACGGCATAGATATATGACCTACTTTCAGTTACCAAGAGTTATAGCATAATCTTTAATAAATTATTCAAATTTTCATCCTCTCCTTAATGGTGTGATTTAGGTGTATTGATATACAAATTTAATAATATAAATTATATTATAAAGCAATATCAATAATTTATTGACGCCCACTCGTGTATATGAAAAATATGTTGGAAATGAAAATAATGAAAATTACTATTATTAATTTTAAGAGAGAAAAATGAATGTGAATTTCTTATATTTTAGGCATTTTATACAATTGGATTTGGTTATGAAATCCATATCAACGTCATATGATAGTTCAGTGCAACCATTATCCTTATAAGCGTATATGGTAACATTACATACTACTAATTTTATCCTAAACTAAACCAAATATCCCACCTGATCAGTAAAGTTGTCAACATGAAAAACAATTTTAACATAACTTGTTTCACTGATGAATGTTTGTGGTTGTTCTGCTTCACCACAAAACATGCCCGGTTCTCTCCGATTAGAAACATCCGTCTTTGCATTACCATCTACAATCTGAAATGATATAAAAAAAATACCAGAGTGGTAGTATAAATTGTGAATGTTACATTATAACACTACATCTGATGTACTATGTAATGTACTAGAAACGTATAACATTTTAATAATAAATGCTTTTTTTTGCGAAAGAGGAGCGGAATTAATGCCTGAATAAACGTGGTTTATATGTTTTAATGAGACAAAGAAAGACTATAAATAGATTATAAATCTTAAATATAATAGCGTTTTAAGTTCAATGTTTAAATATCGTTCTACATGGTAGACATTTAAAATTATCTCGCTAGCGGCCATTCCGTTGTCACGGATGTGACAGTTATACAATTAACATTATTTCTGTAAAGGATGTTTCAATTTCCGTTCAAATTACAAGAAATTGATTACAAAATTTACACTCCAAAGTGGAATGGTCTCTCAGAATATCTGTCTATAAAAAGCTTTATTCCTTGAAATTATTTTCTCCCAATGTGTGGTAAAATATCCCATCTAATATTTTATGTATACGAAAATTGTAGAACATTTATATTACAAGGATAAGAGAACATTTTCGAATTAATTATATTTTATTGAATCAAAAATAATTATAACGCAGATGATATAAGAATTTTTCATAAAAAAATTCAGCAGATATATTACATAGGACAAATTTATGTTCAGTTTAATAATCAGTAGATTTTCATAATACAACCATTAAAATTTAATTATGAGAGAAACATTCGTTCATGAACTATCTGCAATAATAAGATAATCGTCAAATTATGTCTGTCGTTCATGGAAAATAGTTTTAAAATAAAAAGGACACTGCAAAATATTTTCTTAGCTCAATTTTATTGCAGTAAAGAACGAGTTAAACATCCCATACATTATTATAATATAATTATAAAATATCACAATTTCTATAAAATTTAATAACATCCGTTATATTTTTCAATCTTCTTAAGATTTCTTTGAATTTTCCGACGTTTTCGGATTGTTATCAACTTTTACTATTCTATGTCCATACAATTATTGCGAGAGATATTTTTAAAAATTTATTTTGATAGTTGATTGTGGTTTCTTAAGGGGATCGCACCACTTGTAATTTTGTATGAATTCGAATTTTTGAAGTATAAGTATCTAAAAATGTGTCCTCAAAATTTCAAGTCGTTCCGAATAAAATTGAATGAGTTATTGGCTTTGAAAGAGAAGCGTGTGTTAAGAATCTGAACTGAAGTTGAAACTTTAAACCCATTTTTCTCAAAATGC
>JANTOP010028227.1:0-12096 GCA_027564815.1 Symmerus nobilis | reverse complement strand
CCAAGTATTTAGTATTAGTCGATAGGTATTTCGATTCTCTCTCAATCAAAAATGTAAAACCTACAAATTTCCCTTCCTCCCCTCCGCTAGAGACGATTTTCTGAAAACTTGATTTTTAGTGCAAAAAGCATGAAAGGGTTAACTTTTTCCAAATTTTTTAAGTTTGTCTCGTAGGGCAATTACCTACGCAACTTTCAGAGAACAAAAGTTTTTTTGCCGCCGAACAAAATTTTCGGCAATCGGCGATCAAAGGTAAACATGTCCCTATGACGCGCGATTTTCCTTATTAGCCCTTACCTTTTCTTGCATGAAATAATCAACTTTTTTATTAAGGGGGCTAGCGGAAAAATTCCAACGCCAATCGATTGCTATGCGAATTGCAATTAATTCAGAAAATTGTTGGTTAACACTTTCTCTTCCGAACCAAAATTTTTTCCGCCACCGTTAAAGGCTGAACCGAACTATATATTATGTTGCACATCATTGGACGCATAATCATTTATGCAACAACTTTCTAGTACACCATATTCTTATTGGACGCCTTTTTACTACTCCTATAAATAAAACTCGAAATTTTTGTATGCAGCGCCACCTATTTTATATTTTTCTCTGGTGTATTTTCACATGTTGTATATGCGCCCGGAAGATTACTTTTCGATCGGGCGGTAAATAAGGGAGCTAATATGGAAAAACCACTTCGGCATCGGACAATTTCAAAATCGATTTTCTCGAGAATAGTAGAAAAGTGCGTCGTAATATTTTAGGAAATTCTTATTCGAGCAAGGAACTTTACATATATATATAAATAAAAAAAAAAAATAAATTCCGACTACCATGTGGTCTCCTTGTTAGACCTATCACAAAAATTTGGACTTTTGAACAAAGCAGTAATTGTGTCCATGTTTACCAAACTATCAACTTTAGCCGAAAACAACGTTATATCTGAATCTGAATCGGAAAACGAAGTAGTTGAAGAAGATAATTCGAAATTGAACTTGCAAGAAAAACTCGAAAATGCCATAAAAACAGAAACCAATTCCAAAATCACTCCAAAAACCAGAACAACGAAGGATGTTCCAAACATTATCAAAAAAGAGATATCAATTTTTGAAATTGAAGGCAGGCGTGGGGCAAAACTTGAAAGATGTTATGAAGACTTATAACATAAAACCACGTGCACAATTTTTAATTTTTAACTTCTTTATTTTTTTTCAAATTATTTTCTTTTACAAATTATTATATTTAATTTTATTTAAAAATAAAACCATTACCGGTCCACCACTATCCTATCCGTCCTTTTTCCGTTGTTTCCTTAATTTTCAATTTCCTTAATTTCCATAATCTCCAATGGTTTTTTTTATTTTATTTTAATATTAATTTTTTAATTTCGTTTTTTGTTTTCTCTTCAAAGTCTCGGCCTCAACAACCGTCCAATCGTTGTTTAATTTTTAAATTTTGTATCTTGATCGATAGTGGTGGGGGCAATTTAGGGTGGACCGTCTAAATGTTACTTATAAATAATATAATTAATAAAAAATGTTTGCATGAGGAATCTATCGTTACACACTTAAATTCCATACCACCTGCCAGCGTAGTCAGAACGAGTTTTTTCTGGATGTGGACAATTCGCAACAAAAATCAGCTCATCGCTAATCGATGAAACTTTGGACATTTTATGCTTTTTGCGATCACATTTTAAGTCCTTAAAGAAATAAAATAAGGTTAATTAAAAATGTAAACTAATTTAATTTCGCTTGGATTTTTTTTTTGCTAAATCGAAACTGAAAAATGGATTAATTATTGGGTATCTAAAATGTTGTTTTTCTATTTCTATAAGAAAATTTAAATTTTCTCAGAACCGGGTGCGGAACCGGGTACCCGGTTTTGAAAAAATCCAGCAACGGAAACCCGGTTCTGAACAATTCGGACGGTTCTGTATGCCTTAATCGCCATCCAACTTACAGTTTTGAATTTGCGTTTGCAATCCCGTGTTATATTTTCAATCCCGGAATTTCGGGATTACTTTATCCAAATTCCGGGATTGGTACCGTGATTAAAATTGGACTTTTATGTTAGCTGAAATTACAAAATAAAAGTGAAAAAATAAATAAAAATTGATTTAATATTAAACTCATATACGGTTTAACTTAACTCATCATAATAACAAATAAAAATTACTGCAAATACTGCATAATGAAATTAAAAAATATTCTTTATTTCTTGTGTTTCTTTAAATAGTCTTTTAGAAAACACAGCTTGTCCAGCGTTTCGTCTTTCAAACGACTTCTTTTTTTGTTACAAATTGTCCTGCCGAAGAAAATGTTCTTTCAGACTCTACACTAGTTGACTTTATCGTCATTAAATAGGAGCATGTTCTTTCCAGAGTCACCATGTCTCCCTCCATTTTCAAACAGAGACTTTTTTTTTTGAATCTTTGATGACAGTGTCCAAAATCTAATTGGCTGCATTGGTGCATATCCAACTTTAATAACTTTATCTAGTTCCTCTGCTACACTTAATGGTTCTTGTGTACAAATTGTTTCAGTTATTGAAATAGGATCTGAATCAATTTCAAGTGTTACCTTATTTGAAATAGAAGATCCAGTTGCATGCGCTGTTAGTAATGCAGTGAGATTTGAAGCGTTTAGTATATCAAGCAAAAGCAACTCCACTATTAATTTACGGCATTCCGTTGAAGACGGAACTGTGACAAAATCTTTTCCAGAAATATAAAAGATGTGAAAGAATAATAATTATATCTTGACTACGGCATAAATTAATTTCTTGGAACATTTTGCTGAGAAAACAATAATTGCACAAAAAAAAAATTCTAAGTGCATATTTCATTAAAAAAAAATTAACTTTCTGAGAATTAAATTCTTAGAAAATGCGCGTGGTTTCTCTTCGTTGCTTTTATCGTTTATCACTTATCATTTATCGTTTATCGTTTAGCGTCGCTCAAACTTGTATTCGGCCTAAGGGCGAGAACAAGTTGAAGCTTCGATAAACGATAAGCGATAAACGATAAGAGAGTCGATAAACGATAATGGATAAACGATAAATTTGTGGCTCCAAGCATTAACCGCTTAAGTGGACTTAAGACGAAATTGAGTTATGAACACCATCGTATTCTCCATGTATGATTGCGTATACCCACAAAAATTCTCAACCGAATTCTTTAATTTGACCAAAATATAGCTATTTGAAGATGTGCATAACCGCGTAAGTTCATGTATCGGAATATATTTATGAAACTGTAAATCGCTCTCCTGAAAAATTGCAAAAAACGACTTAAGCGGCTAATGCTTGGAGCCACAGAAATGATAAACGATAAAATTTTATCGATAAACGATAAATGATAAACGATAATATTTTATCGATTATAGTTTATCGACTCTCGTATCGTTTATCGCTTATCGTTTATCGAAGCTTTAAGTTGTTCACGCCCTTAGAAAAATGATACTGTGTAGGGATTACGATGCGAAATTATGGATATAGAAGAAAATATGGATATGATGACGATAATGATGATTGCAATTTCATTCATAATCGTCCATTTATGAATGAAATTGTTATATCAAGAGTAGTAGAGAAGAGAAAATATATACGAATTAAAATAAACTTTACTGTTGCTACGAGTATCTCCATAATTTTTATTTTTACAATTTCCATATCCATACGTCGGAAGGTATGGATATAACATTGCAAAAAGAATATAAAAATATGGATTCGTAATGAAAAGTTTTACTTTAATTTATATATATTCGTAACTATTTTGCGAATACATATTAAAATTTTATTTTTTCATTTAGGCTTTATTTGAATCATCATTCATATAAATCGCCATCATCTTCATCATATCCATATTTTCTCCTATATCCATAATCTCGCGTCATAATCCCTACACTGATTATATTGGATGCACCGAAACTGTAAAATTGTTCAAAATCAAAATAAATTCAACGCTATCTACTTTTAATGTTTATTTATATAATACCCATTTAATATGTACTTAACATAAAATCATCAGATTGTTACGGGACCTAATCGGGACGAATGAAATTTTCAAAAATTCAAAGCATATAGAATTAGTTACATATTTTTAATATACTTGAGGCACCACAACACTGTAAAAATTTGGCTATTTCTCAGCAAGTTTCAAGATATCTCTGTTGTATAGTCTAGGAATGGCCGACTATTGGTGAGTCAATCATTTTCGTTTTTATGTATAATTATCCATTTGTATATATCACTATAACTTTAATTTCCCCGTACGGAAGGACTCCAATAATTTTTTTCAAATAAATAAAATAACTAACTCGCCAAATACAATATACTTGTAGGATATTACATGATGATCATTTTCTAAAATTTTAGATTTTATGTATAAAATTAATTAATTTATAATATTAATTATTTTACTATGTCATTTTTTCATACATCAATTCGTCGTCACACCACAGCGAACAGTGTACGACTCATGGAAATAACGTACGACTGAATAACTATTTCAATCGAATGATATACTTTAGTGCATCATAAACCAGTATTTCTAAAACAGTTCTAATGAGGCCATTACACGGTCAGTAATACTGACAGTATTACTATATCAATAATACTGACAGTATTGCCATCAATATCCATTTCCTTATGGTCTCTTGTACGTACCAAAATAATACTGACTAAAATTATGATAACTAATTTTAGCATGCATACGAACAATACTATTGCCAATATCCCCACGACTTTCCGATACTGATGATTGAAAATTAAAATATTTTAATCTTCATCAATATTTAACATCACTCAATCAGTATTAGCATTACGTAGCAGCATTAGCAGTTTAATGGTCACGTAAAACGCTATTGTAGTTTGTAGGATGGTAATACAAATTGGAAGAAAATAAAACTGTTACATTCATTTTTAAATTTGAAAAATCGCATATCGAAGATTAAAATATTTCTCAAGCAATAAGGCTATCCACGAATCGACTAAACATGATTCAATATAATTCTTTACTGTTTATCAATATATTATTAAAAAAATTATAATTTGGGGTACCTTAACCCCCTTCGGACCGGCTGGACCGGGTTAAACTCGTTTTTCTCCACGTATCCCGAGATATAGATTATACGATAAACTAGTCTCTATCACACATAGGGATTTTTAATTTTTTTAATAAAAAAATTTTTTTTTAATTTTTCGGCAAACTTAAATTGAATATCTAAAAGAAAAACAGATAAGGCGATAGAGATTATCGTACAACTTATATCTTCTTTTATAAACGTCGCAATCTATATAGGCAAATTCATTGATGGAAGTTTTAGAATCAACTTAAAGTTAACATTTGTGTCAATTTTATTGGTCGAACTTTATTATGATAAGTAATAGGAATAAGTAGTCAATTACGGGACATTTTCCGGGACAGTAATCACCCCGGGACAGAAGGGTCCAATCAGGGACAGTCCCGCAAAATAAGTGACGGGCAGTCACTTTAATTTAACTTAACATCTCTTTATGTTGACAAATTAGAAGGAAGGAAATATTTTAACTATAGCATTCCACTTGTGCTTCTAATGAGCTTTCAAAATTCAATGTAATCGGTTTCATATAATAATAATCATTAGTTTAACTTCTAACTTATGCACTGCTATGCGCTGTTATGTTAATTTACCTGGCCTTTTACGCTTACTAATTATGGTGTCGATCCTAATACCAGTGTTTATTGTAAAAATCTTCTTTTTATTGTATTGTAATATGATTGGATTGTCCGTTCGTGTAGTAAGTTGGCAGTTTAGGTAATTTAATTCTTTTGCTAATATAAACTGCATTACTCATAAGTTTACAAATTGTATAGAATTCATTTGTACAAATGGAACGAGAAAATCATTGTCGATCAACTATTATTATTTGATTGATGGCCAGCATTCTAAACAAAGGTACATATAATACTCATACTGTATAGATAATAATTATTTAAATATCAAAATACAAGCAAAATCCATTCATTTTATTGGTGACGCATCACGCCGCATGAATATTAGGATGCATTGTATGCTAATTACTCAACGTCAATCAATTTACAATGTGCAAAAAGAAAATATGTATAAATATAAAGAATAAGAAAAGAGTATACAATTCAATAAAAGGAATGGTTAAGGTGTAAAGAAAATATTACAAAAGACAATGAACTTTAATCTTGTTTCAAAAACTTGAGCCAAAGGCAACGGGGCTGGCGTTTCGTATACGATTTTTTTTTATTTAACTGTGATCATGATTTATGAACAATGTAATAAATCAAAAAATACGTATTGTTAACAATTCATTAATAATTGATTTTTTAAATAAATGCTGATTATATTATAAATTAGATAAGATTCAATTAGAAATAGGTATAAGCTAGTTGTGTAGTTACAAGTGTTTGGTCAATTATTTGAGTGATCAAAAACTTATAGGGAAAATTAGCTCATGTAAAGCACAAAGGCTTAAAAAGTTACAAATTAATAAATTGAAATTATGTTAGGGTTAAATAAAAACAAATACTTAATACGATTCTACCAATCAGTCGAATATAAGTAGTTTGACGGGGTGAGAAATATCCTTTATGGATATTTTTGTAGTGAACTATACAGAATGATGAATGTAACATTGTAACATTGTAACATATTGATTTTCACTGTGAGACTGAACTCGGAACTATTTTAGTCGTAGCTTTGATAAAGGAGCCAGAGTGGTCTTGGAGGTCTGTAATTTCCCTCGAGCTTTAGCTCAAACTTCATAATGCCGGTGCATATAATAATAAATCTCCGGTTTCGGAATAGAAAAGTTTTTTTTCTTTAGTATGTCATAATTTGTATTAAAACGGTTATCGAATTCAAGGGTCTTTATAATGGCGACCAAATAGCTAAACAAATGTCGGTTTTAGCTGCGAATATTCTTGCATTTTCTGAGAGAAACTACACCTAATTAAAAGGATTGGTTCAGTAGTTACGCCACAATGGTAACTTAAAATTATATACAAATTTAATGTTGCCAACTTGGTTGTTGAAAATAACATGGACTTCAAAATCTTATTAATAATGGTACTCTTTTTAAAGAGCGCTTTACTGCCTGTTGTACAACTTCTCCAAAATAAGTGACAAAAATTGAGCCTGATCTCAAAGTCAAATTCTACAAATCTGCTAAATAACGTCCGTTAAATAACGTTGAATTCGATAAAGAAAATTTATCCTACGGCAAGTTTTCTGACAAATTTTTAGTTATCGCATCCTCTATACTAAATTCTGAAATCGGTAAATAAAGGGTTAACCGTTTCTATAATCGATTTGCATATCATTAAATTACTTTTAACATCCACGTAATATTGTAGAACATTACTATGAAATCAAAGAGAAAACTGTTCCATGAGCATCGGTAAATATTTTTGATGAAAGTGGTAAGGAAAATGGAGGGATGAATCATAATTGTTATTTAGAAAATAACTTTAATTTTTTTACTTTCATAAATGTAAATTCAAAAATAACTAAAAAATTTTTTTCTCGGATTCAAAATAAAATTAAAATAAACTTTTAAAGGATTGTAATTAGTAAAGATACATTAAAATTTAATTAATAACACAGAATAGCGATTAACGTTTGTTTCCTTCGCTAAACTAAATATATCTGTGGTAACAAGCATTACATACTTAAAAGTGTACTTAAGACGAAATTGAATTATCAACACCATGGTATTCTCTATATACGAGTATACCCACCAAAATTCTTAACCGAACTATTTAATTTGGCCAAAATATATCTATTTCAAAAAATGCATTACCGCGTACGAACATGTATCAGAATAAATTTATAAAACTTTAAATCGCTCTCCTGAAAAATTGCAAGAAACGACTTAAGCAGTTAGTGCTTGTGCCCACAGATATGTATTATAATACCGTCCATTTTCATTTAAACGTAATTTCGTATTGGCAATATACACATTATATTATATATTATAGATAAATAGTTCGTTGGAATATTTATAATAGCCATAGTATAACTTGTAGTAGGCCGAAAGTGTGGTTATTTTCATTAAAGCTATGTAGTTATTGTTACTTTAATAAGTTTTCAGTAATAATATTACTTAATACAAACGAATTTCAAATGGTTTCCTTTGTGCTTTTGTTCCATACTACCGCTCTTTTTCTTAAAACGTTATCATAAAAGTAGGTAATACTGGATATTGGGCTAGATGTTAGTTGTAACTTTCGAACAATTTAAACAGTTGGCCGAAGTTCCGTATATATGCCAGCGGTGGAATTTTGAAAAGGCTAGGCGATCTACTCGACAGAAAAATGCATACAAATTTCATCTGCGCAGTAAAAATATGTATGAATTTTCTGTCGAGTCGATCGCCTCGCCTTTACAAAATTCCACCGCAAGTGTGTAACCTCAGAATTGCCGTTTGCTCATAGGTGGCATTACGTGCAAACGGAACCATTTTCGAAAAAATATCATATAAGGTTTTTTGTAGGTTTCACATCGGTCAACAATAACCAGTGCATATTAACATTAACAACATATAGCACAGTAGTTTTTTTCTGTGGTAAACATGTCGAACTTTGTGCCGAAAAAAGGTCACGTGCGGGAAATTATGCTTTACCACTTCAACTCCAAGAAATCTGCTGCCGAATCGCATAGAATGCTTGTGAAGACCTACGCCGATAATGCCCCGTCGGAAAGGACTTGCCGATATTGGTTCAGTCGGTTCAGAGGAGGCAATTTCGACTTGAGCGACCAGAGACGGGAAAATCGGCCAACAAAGTTTGAAGACACCGAATTGCAAGCTCGTTTGGACGAGGACAACACCCAATCGCAAGAGATGCTTGCTATGCAACTGGGCGTTTCTCGCCCGGCCATTTCCAAGCACCTGCATGCCAAGGGAAAGATTCAGAAGATCATGAAATTGGTGTTTCACGAATTAAACGGAAGGGAGCAGGAACGACCTCGATATGCTGCTCGCGCGAAACAAAGGAAAGCATTTTTTGCATCGAATTGTTACTGGTGACGAAAAGTTGATATTTTTCAAGAATCCCAAGCGCATGAAATCTTAGGTTGACCCCGGCGAACCAGCGAGTTCATCGCCAAACCGGATCGCTTTGGAAAAAAAACAATTCCGTGTGTTTGATGGGATCATAAGGTGATCGTCTACTTCGAGCTGCTAAAACCAGGAGAAACTGTCAATACTCAACGCTACCATCAACAATTGGTCAAACTCAACAGAACTCTGTACCGCAAAAGGACCGATTACCAGCAAAGACATGAGCGGCTAATTTTTCTCCACGACAATGCATCATCACACACATTAACTTTCATTCGCAACTACTTGGAGGCACTCAACTGGGAGGTCCTTCAATTCGTACTCAACTGGCAGCACTTCAATTCGTATGAAGAAGTCCGAAAATGGCTTCACGACTGGTTTGCCTCACAAACCGAGGACTTTTATTGGCAGGGTATCCATAACTTGCCAAAAAGATGGGAAAAATATGTAGCTAGCGAGGACCAATACTTCGAATACACCAGTTTTTCATTTTCATGATGTATTTTTGTGTTTTTCTTAGTGAAAAAACGGCAATTCTGAGGTTACACACCTGGTATATATATATATATATATATATATATTACAATGTTGCACATTTACCCTAACAGCACATAATGTCTATACAATATTGGAAAATGTCGTGAAAACGTTGAATAATAATATTATGTCTAAAAAACATCTCCACAATATAGTATAATTGCATTGTATTTAGTAAGCATTTTCTAGACGTTGAATCAATGTTGGATAATCGTATTTAATAGGAACGTTAGGATAATATAACATCTTCGCAATGTTCTTTAAATGCTTGATTTTTGATTGAGATATTTATATGTCCCTACGACGTTGGGTAGATAACGTCAGAATGTATTGCAAGAAATATTACTATTTAACATATTTACAATATTACTAAAATGTGTATGTTCTTACCATATGTGTATCGTAATACCTCTACGATATTATAAAAATATTGTGAGATGAAAATTGCTAGTTTTTGTAAGGCCAAACCTAGAAATAGGTTTTTAGTACGGCGCAAAAAAATTAAAAAGTAAATTTATTCTTGTTCGGTTGTTTTCATTGATTTGTTGCTCGATATACCCTGCTTTGCAATGAACTTTGAGGAATTTCCTTTATTGTAAAAATACGGGGAATATGTCGTTCTGTGCAGTCTAGAATAATAAAATGAAAAAAAAAAATGTTTTTTCATTTTTCGCCGGTTACCTCTTTAAGAGGGGCAATACATAAATATTTGCGGCCTAGTATTGAGGTGAGTAACCCTCACAAACTATAAGTTGAGAACGTGTACGAGTTTCGGTTTAAAATTATACCACCATATTCCTGATGTTTATCTGACATTTTACGAAAAAAAATTAACTTGTTGATGCTGTTACATGTATATACTAATGTCTACCTAGTAAAGCTTGAATATAACAGATGGCTTCAATCATTACTCTTGCCCTCCAAATATGTATTTTAATTAAATGTTTAGCAATGATCAAAATTATTTCTTGTATGAAATGTATTAATTTAATCTTATTTTAAATATTAATTAAAAGAATGGATGAAAAATAAAATTTGTTTTATTAATCAAATGCAGTTTTTGCGAGTCAGAATTACGTTACATTCGTCATAGATAATATTAGAAAATAATATTTTTATGATATCCTCAAAATACAACTTTCTAACATTAGGAGCATACAGCTAAGTGACATCTTGACGACGTGTTAAAACGTCTATGCGATATTGTATTAATATTGTGAAAACATTCGAGATGCCTGATGTTGTCTAGATGTAATCTAAATGTCGTGTAGACGTTGGATAACACCGAGACAACGTTATGTTGATGTTTTTTTGTAATGTTAGGAAAACTCGTTGCTGAGATACGGAAAATACTGTCATAACTATGTTTCTAAGATGTTGCGAAAATGTTAGCTCGCTTTACATGATGTTTTCTAGATGTTATGAATACAGTTTTGAGATGTCGATTAGATATCTTTCACATGTGATTGTGCTATTAGGGTTATATGACAAAATTTCAACTTCACAATTTTTGATAACGCTTCCTAAAATTTTGTTCCAAATACTAATACTGTACAAAATTGCATTACAAAATATTGACATTTAGAAATTGCGAAAGGCATTTAAAGATATGGGAGGATTGAGAGAAATTAGAAATTAAGAAAATTTTTTTAAATACTTTCATTCGAAAAATATGTCGACCAAGCACCGTATTTTATTTGTCAATTGTTATAAAAAAATCAAAATCATATTTATAAGTATAAAAAATTAATTATATTTCTGTAAGTTTATATATGTAAAAATGTTCCGAGCGTAAAAAAATTTCTCGCGACCTTCAGAATACAATTTTATCAATTTTAATAAATTTTTAATTTTGTTTTAGAGAACAATATTTTAAGAAGCGTTATTAAAATGTCTCAACATCGATTTTGTGCAACAGTCTAATATATATAATATTCAAAATGGCCAAGCCTTATAAAAAATATAATGAAATGAGCAAGCAATAAGTAAGAGTAATAAAACAATCACATAATTTTTATGAAAGTAATAAACCAAAATTAATAACTACAGCGCTATAACAATCCGCAATAAAACCTAATATAAGTGTCAGATATATCAGGTGTTCATACGAACATGAGTAATTAATATTCACACCAGATACAAGTGTCCAGGCATCTAGACCACATTTAGAAGAAATAGAGCTCACCGTGTCAACCAAAATATTCATATACGAGCGATATACCAACACCATTAATAAATAGGAAGCGTGAGTGGTCATTAGATTCAAATGCTACTAATTCATAATATGTGATCCTAACAGGGAAATGGGCCCTTATCTTCACCGAGGTTAAGCCCGAGTTAATATTTTTTCTGTTTCTAGATAAACAAACGAACAAAATGCACTTTGTCCCGCTCAAAAATTCCCAAAATTGACTTATTGTTAGTTATGAATATTTGAATATTTAAAAGAAAAAAATGTAGTTTTGAGTTATAGCTGTTTAAAGT
>JANTOP010028226.1:0-27048 GCA_027564815.1 Symmerus nobilis | reverse complement strand
AACCGAAAAACCGGTTTTCAATTTTTCAAAAACCGGTTTTTCGAATATCTAAAATTGATCCGATTAACCGGTTAATCGATTATCGATTAACCGGTTTTGCAAGCACTAGATACAATCGTACACCGCACACGGGCACCTCTCTAAAGAGGCGCTATTACAAGCAGAGTACATACATAGAACAAAGGATCATAGGAACTATATCCTTCATAGAGACAATATGTATGTGCAATGTGCATAAATATTAAGCTTTGCTAATATACTGAATAACCGACAAAATTAAATTATATTTCGAAATCTGAATTTCAGAGGTTTTTCAACAGAAAATGGAAATTCTCTGAAATTGGCAGAAACTAGGACCAAATTTGATACGGTAATTGCAGAAAATTTGCGCCTTATTCAAACATCTAGCTCGAGAATTACAGCTCAATATTTAATAGATCAAATACAACATGAAATGATAGAAATTATATCGGACGAATTAAAACAACATATTTTAGAAATCGGTAGTTTTGACTAAAACTCCAGATAGAAGTCATGTAGAACAGTTAATATAATTTAATTAAAGGAATGTGATAAAGGACTGCAATTAAAATAAACTGGACGTATGTCCAATGAAAATTCATTTGTCATTGATGGAATTACTATTTGTAATGAGTTTGAACATGAATGAATTTATTGAATGAATATGAATGAACCCCTGACCAATAAATTTTCATAAATGGATCTATGGCCTCTTGTAACAAATTGGGTAAAATCAGATCGTTATAATGATTCGATTATTGAACTCCTATGAGAAATTGGTGAGCGAGAGGGTAATTCAGATAGGTGGCCAAAATAGTGAATTGCAGTTCGGTGATTGCAAGGCTAGCTATAATAATCGGTCATGAATCAATTGCACTAAACTCTTTAAAAGACTTAACTTAGACTTAAGATTAGGGTTTAGATATGGTCCACCACAGAGTTATCTCGATAATTAATAATAATACACTTCCTTGAGTACTAATAGTTTACATATTAATTTGCGTAAATGTGTTGACAATTTACGGGTAAATGAGTTCAATTATGTCATTGTGAATTTATGGGCACATGAGTCCGGAACGAAATATTTTTTATTCGCTTCAAATTTATCTTTTGACAGCGGAAAATCAAAATTTGACCACCTCAAAAACCTGATTTTCAGAATTATTTTTGTCACTTTGGTAAGACTCAAAACCTTTCGTTCAACCTTATCTATACAATATACTAACCTAATCTTCATTTATTTTGATTTCAGATTAGTGGTTTGGGAGATATCGTGGCCACCGCAAGCGAGTCGTTTTACGAGAAGAGCTGTATTTCGCTTATTAATTTCAGATCACAATAAAGATTTATTAGAACGGCAAGAAAAAACTTGAATTCAAACTGCAAATTCTAGAACATTTGAGTGTAAATTTTTATAAATCCTTTAAATGGAACTATACTAATATCGAAGGAAAGGATCAAAAGGCAGGCAAGCGCCAATTTAAAAACTTAACAAAACTTTGGGAATTATCTTAATTACGTTAGAGGAAATTATAATTATTAATCTTAGTTAGCACTTAATGGTGCATCAAAAATAAATATTAGATAGAAAAAAAGCTTTACAAATAAAGAAAAAACTTCAATATGCGGATTTTTGACTTAATCTATTAGTCCATGGATCTTAATGCTAATTCGTTGACGTAATAAAAAAAATTATTATTGAAAGAAGTAAATTTAAGCCAAAGTCAGGTTCATATACGAGTATACAATCATTGTTATCAAATGTAGATATCTATATGAGATCCATAATAAGAGGATTAGCTGATATGCCAATTTAATTTGAGAGGCGTTTCATGTTAAAAGCCACCTGATCATATACCAAGGACACTTTAGATTTAGACAGATGGTGTAGTCTGATTGCTTCATAGTACTGGGGCTTTTTTTTAGAATTATTTTAAGACATTTATTCTGGATAGTTTGAAGTTTGTTCATATGGTATGTGGCACAGTTACTCCATACCGGACATCCATAGAGTAGAACATTTTGAATTATTCCTTTTTATACTTGTAGAGGAATATTGATGAATTCGTTAAGCTTGGATCGCCTGTTAAATTGTAATGTTTATACAAATTTAAGGGCCTCTTCAGCTTAGTATGCCGTACGGGGTTTAGAAGTTAGACTTTTATGAAGAATTATACCTAAGTATTTGATCTGAGATTTGAGCAGTGCTTAATTTTCTAATAATAATTTCTGGGATCTTTACAAGAGCAATAAAACGCGGTATCGTCGGCATATAGTGCTGTTTGGCAGAGTTGATATGGTATTTTTAGGTCAGAGATGAATATAATTAAACATAGTGGGACTTTAAACACCGCCCTATAGTACGCCAACTTTTATATTGCAACATCTGGAAAAAAGTATTGTTGACTTAGATTTGGAAACTACGGTCCGTTAAGGATTTAATAATTATATTTATTAATGATGATGATGACACCACTTTTACAGATTTTTATAATTGATTTCCTTTTTCATGCGTACTAAATTATGTTAGTGTTAAGAATACGTGGTTGAAAGGATTTTTTTAAATTCGACTTCTTAGAGTCACGGCAGATATTTTTGTCTAACTGTGCACTGCAATAAATGGTAACAAACCGATAATCTTAAAATTTTAAACCGTTTTCCTCGAAACCATGTTTTGATATGCGGTGGACACGGTTGATGAATCGCTTTAAAATTTTTTCCTGGTATATTTGTAGATATATTCTCTTGTCCTTGCGGGAAGCCGATTATTCAATTTCCAAAGACAAGGAATTTTTTAAAAAAAAAATTTTTGTAACCTACCATTTTTTTAAAATAATTTTTTTAGAATTTCCTTTCCCTCAAGAGCGAGATAAACGAGATAAGCGATTCATCAATCGTGTCCACCGCATTTCAAAACATGGTTTCGAGAAAACCGGTTTAAAATTTTAATTTTTGTTTTGATTTTTTCAAATGACCCTTGTTTTAGGACGCTCAATAGTTATGCCCCCTCTTAAATGTAGTTGGTACTTTAGATAGAGTAAACATTTTATGAATAAGCCCGTTGTGCCAGACATTTGGCACCATTGGCTGTTTTATTTCAGCTATTATAGATAGCTTTTCAGGGTTTTCTAATAGCTATCTAATTATGAAAATTATGCTTATTATTGTAGTTATAGTGAAAATGAATAATCACCTATTCAATCACCTTTGTAAAATAATATAAGGAATGATCCCGACTGTGAATACTGTGGGGAAGAAGTGTTTATTTATCTCCAGCTTCAAGGATATTTTATAAGACAGGGAAAAGATGAAATAGGTATTAATGTCTGGTATATAGTTTAAAAGATATGCCCGACCTTTAGCCTATAAGTACGAGCGGATTAAACATGTTAGGCATCTTAGATATGCTGATATAGTTCATTTTCATAAGAATATATAACCAACCCAATTAGCTGCATCGTGTGCGATTATGGGAATTGTGCCAAAGGAATGAATTTAGGAGAGCAATTTATATTTGAGTAATTTGAAGAATTATTAGGCAAAATTATTTATTGAAAAGTAATATATGAATGCTTATTTGTAATGTAAATATGTTATAATAAAGTGGATCGATTTCCGGAATACATTTTTAAGACATATGAAGGCAATGCTCCCATAATGATTTTTTACAAAAATTTAAATTTCTCTAAAGAGTAATTCCAGCTATTTTTATCTAATTGATTAGGACATAAATAGAATCTAGAGTATACATAGAAATGAAAGTTAGTTAGGCTTAAGAAATATACAATATCATAAGTAGTCTTATTAATAATTAAAAAATATCTTGATTCAATACTTTAACCGCTTAAATCTAAAGATCATATTCCGGATCTACTTTAAAACGTCCGGTTTTCATAATTTATAACTGTTGTTATAATTCTTTACTAGAATGATTTTTAAAAAATCATTTAAGTACACAACTCTCGTTCGTAACTTTTAACTGAATATCATTTTACAAAAAAATGAAAATCCATAAAATGTTATATTAAGTTGTAATAAAGAAACAAATCTAGATACTTTAAAAATAGTGTGTGTTAAGTGAAAATGTATTTTTTTTGTGTTCATTGGAATTAAATATTGCAAACGGCCTTGCCGAAGGCAGTCTCACAACCTCATTTTTTTCTGCTTTTCAAACAGCCGTACGTTTCGTATGGTTGCATTTTTCTTCTGTGTTCAGCCAACAGAGTGGTTCATTTATGCGTTCACTTTCAATATGCTTAGAGACTATCTAAAAAAAAAAAAAATATGATAAAAGTAACACAACAATATCTAAACTAGTTAGTTAGTATGTAAACATGTAAACCTATCTATATGTGATAAAATATCTTGATTTTTGTTGCTAACATCTATTTGAAATCGAGAAAAAAAAACGTATCATTTTATCGGTTTTAAAATAAATGGTGGTTGGTCATAGACATCTCATTATACACATATCCCCCGTACATATTCGACCAAATTTACTATCTTATCTGTATTTGTAGTGAAACAGAAAAACCAAAATATCAACTTCCAAGAAGTGGGTTTTGTTACACACTTTTCGTTGCTGAAATTAAATAATAAAAACAACAAAATTATTAATCGAAAAAACAATATTCACTATACGGTTCACTGAAATTAGACTAATATTACACACAGATATATACAATCCAACCAACAACGAAAATAATATTACCTCATACAAGGTATTCGCGCAAATCGTACATTGTACTACATTTTTTGGTTGAATCTTATAAGATTATCTGAAAACATTTCTTTTTTTAAATTGTTTACAACTTGACCTGCGCAAGATTGTGTCTTAAAATTAGATAATTGATAGTCAATTTTATTTATGAAAGTAGACATCTTTAATCTTACGAAATCTTTATAATCTGATTCGAAATCAGTTAACATAGAAAATAAAACAATTTGGATTAAATTGCTTTCATCACAAATAATTTTTAATTCGATTTTAATAATTCATAATTCGATAAGAATAATTTGTCGTACATCAATCCAGCCTAATGTATAGTATGTATATGAATATACTTTTGTTTGTCTATAAATTATTTAATTTGTTACATCTTTAAAAGAACTAGGGTGGGATTTGAGATCATCCATAAGTCGACTATTGTATATGGACTGAAACTCAATTCAACTGCAATATGTAGTATTTATCGAAGTTGAAGTAATGTCTGCCATTTTATGCGAATAATTGCAACTACCCTAAACTGTTCCCCATTTTAATTATTACGAAACTATCACTCATTTCAATAATTTTAGAGATTAAGTTACTTTAGTCTGTCATATGAAATATCTTAGTAGTAATCTTAATTTTAAGTTCCATCAGAGGTGGATTCCTGTGATTTCCTGAACATAGAACAAATTGGTCGATTTTGGGATGAGTAATAAAGCAGATAACGCTATGCGCCAAAATAAAAGGTTTGAATAAAGAAAATGATCTCAATATATTTTCTAATGCATGCCTCCCATTTTTGTTAATCTTACAAAATGCATAAGCATGTCATTGAATATCCAATTCTTGCATTCCCACTTGGTTTTCTCGCTCCAAACCTTAGCAACGTCAGTGACGAACAAAGTGAATATTTTCACCAAAATCCATGGAGCGACACTATCAGGGATTCTGGAATGAAAATATGATATAGTCCTGAAGACTACAAATGACAACGAAGAGGATAAAATTATTTTTAAAGTAATCGTATGTCAAGTCATATGCAAGTATTTTAATAAAAATGAACTATAGATGAATTAAAATAGAACATAGAACTAATAAACGGATCAAATTGGAAAATAACTCCGCTCAATAGCTTCGCCCAATTTTCCATAATTTTCCATGAATTTTCTTCAACAGCAGCTTCCTTTCTTCGTAAAAGTACCATCTCCACGCGAAAAATTATAAATTGGGAATTATTTTGTTTTTTCACTATTTTCTCGTCGATTTAAAAGTGGATTTTCGATTTCAATTTTGACAGCTAGAAATTACTTTTCATAATTTTTGTGCCGAAATAATAATAATAATCATTCAATTGTGCCGAAACTACTTAGCAGATTGACAAAGTCGATGGATAGGATTTGTAGGTAATTTAATTAACTACAATTTGATATCTCTTTCAGCCATATCGGGCAATTTTAACTCGAGATATCTTCAAATATATGAGACTACCTCTGAAAAAATTTCAAAAATTTTCAAATTCATATCTCGAAATTCTATCCATAGAAACAATTTGTATGACTATTTCCGTGTTTAGCGGACCAAACAAAAAGTATAGTGGCATCTAGATCACAAAAATGGTGGTGCATAGTGTAATCAGAATTCAAAGCTTTTCACACTCACCTAAGGGATTGGAATCTCCCATCATTTTTTAAGGTTAATGAATAGAACGACCGATGATTGTTTAGAAATATCTTACTTGTTAGCAGGCTTTTTACCGGAATAGAAACAAAAGACAGAGAAAATATACTTTCCGGCCATCCTTTTTATTTTGAATTTCCCCGGCATTTCGGCACAATATGCGGCACAATATAACAAAATTAAGTTAGACTTACTTTGAAAAGATTTAATGCTAATAGTCCAATAAGACACAAAATTACGTTAAGATGTCCAAAAGTTATACAGAAAAAAAAATAAAGACGGAAAACAAAGAAATAAATAATTTAGCATACTGATGTGATTAGTCTAGAAGTAAAAAAATGTCTAGTTTAACCTGTCTTCTACAGTGGCGTGCAGTCTATTGAGCAGACGGCGCAGACCACACCTGAAATATCAAAAAAATCGAACAAATTTTTATTATAATTTTATTACTGCATATTGGTTGGAAATAGGCCTGAAATTTTGCATAAGTATATGCTTTCAAAGAGCTTTCGAGATTTCAATGCTTTGAATGAGATTCCAATGGGCCTACATTTAAATTTAATGAAATTAATAAAAATCAGATTCCAAAATATACAAAATGGCATTATATGTAATTTTAAGCTTTCCAAATTAACAATAAAGCTTTTAAAGCTTTATTTTGGAAAAAGTTAATATTTCGCAAAAGAGCCGTTGTCTGTTATTCAAAGTAGATTTTTATAGGTAAGAAATCATGTTCGAAACTTAGATTAGTTGCGCCTTTAATAGTTTGGGCAAGCTTTCTGCGAAAATTCTATATTTCATTTAAATATAATGAGTCGGATAAAAATTCAATTCCAAATATATAAAATCATTTTAGTTTTAAACTTTCAAAAAGCTTTCGAGATTTATGAAGTTTTTTTTGGGAAAATTCGAAATTTCGTTATTTGGATAAAAAATAGATTTTAAACGAAAAAAATATGGTTCGGAAAATAAAGTTTTCTGTGAGCTTTTTAGTATTTGCAGAGCTTTTGTACGAACACTTTAATGTTGATATATTTGCATTTTTCCTCATCAGTACATTTATTTGGATACAATGAAAATTATCGGGAAATCCGGATGAAATGTCGCGATGTCCGATATTCAAATTTCTCGCGTTTGAGAGCGTTTACGAATTTCTTGATTTTTAGAAAATATTCGCCATTCTGCACACATTATGGAGATGTTGACCGCACGCCACTGGTCTTTTAGCTAGTTGAGTGTCAGAATTTTTAGAATGAATGGCTACGTATGATTGGTATCCAACAACGCACAGTAAACAGCAGTTATATTATCTGTGTCATGTTTGATTTTGGTTTGATGTTATTCGTATATATGTGCAAAGCCTCCAGCCTCAACTATCTATTGTATTCTTGTTCAGAATCTATAATAACAGTATCTTTATAATTGGGATAATGGGCCATTACCAGACAATCTCCGGCTCTAATGAAGTCGCTTCTGTGGTACATGATCCTTTTTTCAAGATACTGCTTAGAATGTCTGCAATAATGCAATGAATATTCACACTATAGCAATAATTCAGAGCATCTTATCAAAATATAAGACAAATAGATTGGGTATAATAAGTAAACCTAAAGGGGAATTCTCCATTAATTAATTCCAGAATTATCTATATCTACGGATATATGCATATTCGCAGTCTATTAAGTATGGATTCGGGGGCATTAACTTTATCTGTAAGAGGAACAGAATCGTTCTAATAACAGAGAATTCTGCACTTAACGATGTTATAGCAAACAAAGGGTGTCGAAGTCTCTGCACGAAATTGAATATAAGTGCTTGGCGTTACGAGATTCACTAAAAGCTACATAGCTGTAGCTCTAATTGAGCTAAATTAAATAAGCAATTATCCAAAAAGTTATTACTGAGGGTTTTTAAAGTATCAAGGAATTACCTTGTTACATCTAACATACTGTTGAATGGAATCTCAACTATCCAAAATGTCTCGTATTTCGAAAGTGTTTCAAATGAATTGGTCTGAATTTAATTCAATAATTACCAATTTACATTAAACTTAAACCGATTGCCAGCGGGTTCATTCCATAGAGAATGACTTTAAATTTAAAATACATTGCATTAGCTAATAATGACCGTTGGCAAATTTTTATTGTAATTAAATTATATTTTATTTCCATACCCTGTATTAGTATATAAATCAATTTGTATCGATATTTTGCTGATAAAAACTAAAAACGAAAAAAAAAACCAACTAAAATCTATTAATTAATTTATGTAATTAGTACAAATAACTTTAATCGATTTAAAAAAAATTCTAACAGTAAATTTAAATTACTAACAGTTATTATTATAAATAATTTATTAATTATTTCAATTAAAAATAAAATTCCATTAAAATTATTAAATTATAAAATAATTGGAAAAAAAATGGATTTATTACCTTTCAAAATTTTATTTATTTTTTTTTTGTCTTAAATTATTTATAATAATTAATTTTGGTATAATTTATTTTAATATTTTTTAGTATATTTAAGTAGTAACTAAATATATACTAAAATATCGGTATACTGTAAATAATTTTGCAATTATTTAATTAAATTTATTTTATGTAGCTTGTTCAGCATGTGGGGTCGTCGTAATCTTAAATTACCTCTTCAGAATGTTTGAATTTAATATTATAAATTGCAACTTAATGCTATATCCTTTTTAATTTATATAAATACATTTTAATAGTTTATTACACTCAATTTTTTTCCTTGTATCAAAATAATATATTTATTTAATCTTAATTGAATTTGCCTTTAGGCAAGGTTAAATCAAATCTTTAATAAAAATGTTTTAATGTGATTTTTGATTTTTTTTTCATTCGAAATCATCAATACGTTTTTTTTTTTTTTTGATTTATTTGTTTAAAAATCATTTTTTCGCATATTTTTTTCGGGCAACGTTATATTTTTAAAATATTATATCCATGTTTGTTCGCCAACTTTTTGACCCCCAAATCTCATATCTCAAAAATGTGTCGCGATTTTTTTTTTTTTTTTTTTTGTAGCAGCATTTACTTGGGTGATTGTCATTTTTATACGTGAAAATGTGCACCTACTTTCAATAAAGAATTTTTGGCTTTCAGACATAATTTTTTTTATAAGTTAATTTTATATAAATATTTAAATAATTCAAAATTTCATTAGAAATTAGGAAAAATTAGGCTATATTCATGGATATACAATATATTAAAAATAGTCCGATCTTATATTAAGAATTTTAAAATAAATAATTAAGATAATTTAACCAAGAATTATTATTATTTTTACTTACCAAACCCTTTGAATTTGTCTGCCTGAAAAACACCTTCATCAATTATTTTATTCGAGGAAAATTATAAAAATTTCATTACTTCTGTGTGTATACATATATCAAAAGTTGATTAATGGATTAATCTTATCAAAATAAAATAATTAAATAAATGGCTTATTCAACTTACCTCTGGACAACATTGGTGAGATGACCCTGAAATAATGTCAACTAAATTTTATGTAAAATGTCCTTACCACTTGTATGTAGTACAGGTTTGGTGCCACCATTGCTCAAATATTCTAGAGTCTAGACTTTGTTTAATTAAATTAAGTTAAATAAAATTTGTGGTATTAATTGCCCTATACTGAATACTGAACAGGAGGTTCCTTTCTCATATATAACGCCACAGTACGATATAAAAAGGCTTAGAACTGCAGATCCTTTAATATTCCGCCCTTTGCTTCATAATGTTGCTTAATAGATAATTACATGATCAGTCAATATTTTTTACTTCCGACCCCTCTCACTTTTTTGGTAATAGAAGTCTCTAGGTTGAACTTGAAAATCCTATCCAAAGTACAGGATCCTCATTCCCAGGGGCCTACATTTTTGGGGGCGGTAAAATTTAAGATACAAAAATTTTTGAAGTTTGACTCGGTATTTTAAAAAAAGTCTGGGATATCATTAACTCTCTGTTTCTATTTGACTCTTCATTATTTTGCTGTGCTAGTTTCGCTGTCGTATCAGTAGGCTGTTTTTGTTTGGCTGTTTTCATTTTGCTATGTTTGCTCATCCCGTTGCCGAATTATTTCGCTGTTTTTTTTTGGCTGTTTTATGTATTTTGCAAAACACACAAACATAGAATTAAATGTAACTATTAGCCAAATGGCTCATTTCGCTAAAAAAAATAAGAAAATTGAAAAAACCTTAGAAAATAGGTTGCTTTAATACACCCAGTACGAGCGAAGCGAGCCATACTCCAAAAAAAAAAATTATTAAAAGAAGAATATTTACAAGTTTACAAAATCGCGCGATTTTTTTCCTCTTTTGGTCTTCTCTAATTTGCAAAATACATAAAACAGACAAAAATAAACAGGAAACTTATAAATATTGATATTAACATTGAGTCATGGCCGAGATCCCAACGAAGATCTGAAGGCCTCTATGCGCATACGACACATTTTACATTAACACGGTAAGAGCGGCAAATTTGTTCAAGCCTAGAGCGCCCACTATGGTAAATCCGCCTCTGCTCATTCCTATCCATATTGGCTTTTACAAGGAGTGGAGAGTACTCTTAAGAATGTTCCTTGAACAGGATCTTACAATTTCTTCATACTTTCAGAATTTAACGATATTTTCCATCCTTTCAGAAATTTTCCGATTTCTCTAAAATTTTCTGAAATTTTTGAAATTGTTAATTTTTGGAAAATTTTCCAATTTTTATAAAATTTTTGGAATTTTGAAGGAATTGCGAATTTTGATAAAATTATCGAATTTTTGTTGAATTCTTGGATTGTCATGAAATTTTTCCAAATTCATGAAATTTCCCGAAATTAATGAAATTTTCCGAAATTAATGAAATTTTCCAAAATTAATGAAATTTTCCGAAATTAGTGAAATTTTGATTTCTTATCAGAATTTTTAATTGTCGTGTAATTTTACAATTTTTCGAGTAGTTATCAAATTGTCCGAATTCTCCAAAAAAAATGTCTAATTCGCAAAGTATTTTTCAAGAAATTATTCGAAATTCAAGATAATTTCCAATTTCCAAGGAATTGTGAATTTTCATAAAAGTTATCAATTTATTCAAGAGATTTCCTATTATTTTTTACAAATTTAAATTATAATTCAAATAAATTTATTTTGAATTTTCAGATCCGTTATCGAATTCCGACTTTTGTCTAATTTGTCTACTAAAAGTCAAATTTTTGAATTCTTTTTAACCTTCAACTTAATATATACAAAATTAGGAAACCACCAAGTATTCCCCCTCTAGGGGACAAATTGGAAACTGGAAATCCTAAAGGTAGTAGTCCGTTGTGACGACCAAAATTTCGAAGTTTTTTTCATGAACTTTTTTTTATAAGAAAATAAAATGCGATCATTTTGAAATTTTTAGATGTTGTTATTGGTCAGTTCTTCCCGGAAACAACTTACCTTTTTTTCGAAGAACTCCACTTTGACATAAAAAATTATAAAAAAATTAATGTAAAGTGAAGTCAAGAACAAATTTTTTTGTACACTTCAAGACACCAATAACAACATCTAAGAATTTCAAAACGATCGGATTTTATTTTCTTATTTAAAAAAATTCATGAACAAATGTTGAAATTTCGGTCGTGACACCGGACTACTACCGTAAACTAGAATACTCCTAAAACCATCTTGCTTTTTTCGTAAAGGAAAGTGAGAATATTCTATGGTTTGTTTTTAAATTATGATTCTAGAGGTCTAGCTTTGGGTAATGTCGTAGGGCCAATTTTCGTGGGGCCAATGCATATTGGCGATATTTCATCTGATTAATCGGGATTGTACCGTGTTCAGGTGTTAGATTATTTTAGGTCGATTATGTTTTGTGGATACAATAACTGACGTTTAGCTCAAATTTAAAATTATTTTATTTATTTGATTAAAAATTATTTAGACATAAGAATAGATATGAGACATTCATTGGTCGTGCAATGAACCATCTCATGAATCAGCTATCCGTTGGGATACTCGCATCGATCTACATATTGATGGTTGTTATTTTTTTGAATGTCGAATGTCTCCATAATGTTTGTTTAACAATATTTTATTGTTAAATTGACCAATTATTGTTGAAAGTTGGTTCAATAATATCTCAATAAACAATTTATATTATATTGTCTTGTGTCTACAAGCCTTTTATTTTTCCATTCATTTTTTCTTAAAATCGAAATACCTAAATATTTCGCATCAAATTCATTAATTCAATAAAAAAAAATACTTAAAAATTGCATCTTTTTCTTGCATATTCATTATTATAATACATTTTTCATGTCGCTACTTTTTTTCCTCCTAAAGTGACCTTTGATTAACAAGCAACAAAAACATTGTATTGGAGAGATGCAAAAAACCATATAACAATTTATAAAATATGAATCTTTCTGTTCTGTTCAGTCATCAAATCACCTAACGTTATCTATATCGGTATAATTAATCATTTATTTAAATGTTTGCTGTTATTTCATATAATATAATTTCATGAAATATATAAGATGGAATTGTAAAGTAAAATAAATAAGCAAACAGATGAACAGTTTATTTAGCATTGAACGGAAATTGAACGAGTGTTTGGTAATTAGAAAAGTATATAAGTGGATTCCACCACGATCAATGGTGGGATTTCTCGATCAAGAATCGGTAAGTAGGAACTTTATATGTTAGACCGCCTATGGTTGTTCCATTCATATTTCCGATGATATTTCCTTTTAGATAGCCATATCAACCTTCGTTGTTTGACGTCATATATTCAATCCTTCAATACTTACATATGTATATTTATGCAAGTTATATGCGGATGGTAAAAGCTCTACGTATATTCTGGTAAAATATAACTTACGCCACTTAGCTGTCCCTTACATTATATTTTTTCTTAACATATTTCTTTGTAATTCCTTATTTATAGTATATTAGGAGAATATCTTAAAATGGTGTCCTGCATTGATCTGTACCAATTACTCATTTTCTGAGAAAGATTCATATGATATTTTGTTGAATGAGCGACGATTTGAGTTTGGTTTGCAGAAATAATTATACGGTAAATGGGGAAAAAATCCATTTTGAATAAATCCATCATAACATTTACATAATAGTCAGCTAAATATGTAACTTAAAATTACTGACAACCTTTTCCTTGTTGGAGGAATAAAGAAACCAACTTCTGTAAAACAAATTTGATTTTATTGTCAAATTTTGCGATATCGTATAATAAAATCTGCACATAATACCATTATTTAGAAAATATTACCCAACCCTTATACAACCTCTCCATATCGGGTGGTATTATTTATACTACACACAGCGAAATACTGATTTTTAAAAATCGGTTTCTGTGGATTTGACTACCTGTACAAGAACAATAGGCCGGTTTGGGTCTGTAAAAAAATATTATTAGTGGTCAATTATATTTATATTAACGATAGACAACTAATAAATCTATTATCTGTATTTTAAACACTTTTAAGCTTATCTTGTTATCACCTCTTCTTACATATTTTGCAATTTAGCACCTTCGAAAAAATTTTCCACGTTTTTTTTTGCATATTTTTCAACCTTTTTGGCACCTATTTTACCATCCATACATAGAATATATATTTTTTTTAATCTGTTAATATAACAATAAACTTGGAATTGCTAATGAAGAGGCACGATGCAATACATATTGTACTCAAAATTATAAATTAATTACATTTTAGTTACTCTTACCACTAAATATGTGGACGTAGAAAGAAGGTTTTTAACATTCCTAACATAAAAATCCCTAACTTTGATATGCTACTGTCGCCATATGTTTCCTGATTCCCACCGACGCGACATTTACATTAGTGGCAAATTATCATGGAGAGTTTCACACTGTATAGAAATTGTTAAAATTTATTACAAAAATAATGAGTCTGAAACATGTCATACATCTCGTGAAATAATCAACATATTGAAAGATAAATTTGCAGGGCGCGTAATCTCCCATTTTGGTGACGTGTATCGGCTAATTAACCAAATGGCCACTAATTGGCAAAATAACTCCATTAGTCTATTTTTTCTGAGGTTATGTTAATGCCAATAAGCAGCAATCGTTAAATATCATAAAGGAAAGCATTATTCGTGTCATAGGAAAGTATATCAAAGTATCGATTTATGTAAAAAAGTGGCTCGAAATTGGTATTTGAAATTCATAATTTATTGTAAATTATGAATTTATAAACTTCGATTACTATGAGAAATAAAAGAGCGCTTTTCCATTTTCATTATATTCTCAATCAAAATATTATTTTACTTTATTTATTTTGTCATCTATTTCATAAATTTAAACACCTATTAAGCACTGTTTTTCCCCCTTATAATAGGTACCAAAAACAATTTTTTGCGCCTAGAAATCTGCGCCCTAATTATGATTATTTATATAATTTGATATATAATTATCCCGAAAATACTGCGACCTCTGTTGTTCCCTCTGATGCAGAATTCGGTTGCATGCAAAACTGGTTAGCGGAAATGAGGTTTGCTGTCTTGAATTCCATATATTACTTCATAAAGGAGTTCTAGGGGTATCGAAATTCGAAATTCATCATTTAATCCCTTAAAGTCGCCATTATGGTTTGGCAATTCAACTATTTCCATATTTACTGGAATACTTAGTTCCATATTTTCATACATAGCCCAGCAAGATTTTTTATTATCACAGAGTACTCGCAGGCCTAACTATTTGCGACAAGCCGCAATTGTTTCGATGATCGCAAGTGCAGTCACGGACTGCACGCCCGAATACCTATGTTTCGCCTCAAGTTTAACTTGTGATGATCTAAATTTCTAGTTATGCGATCGCACTGCAATAAACGCAACTTGGCCTCATTTGAGATTACCCAGCGATGACTTCTGTAAATTTCGAGACGTAGATCGTAATGCGGTAGATTTGAGATCTGTAAGAGTTAAATAGAATATTGGTATTCGAAAACGCGTCAACCGCAGAACACTCGTAGGCATTCTCTTACCGCATAGTATACCCGCAAAAATCTCGTTGGGTAGGATGGGTGAAAAATCAATTAGATATGGGAAGCAACATAATGAAGTATCCTATCTCAGAGATATAATAAATATCTCAAGGATATCCATTGTGAATTAGATAATTTTAATTGAAGGACGGACTTCTCTGGATGCGAAATAAAATATAAAATGTGCAGATTCCATGATGGATAAAAATCGAGCTATAAATTTAGATTGAATATTCATTGTGAAAGTGAATTGAAACATTGAAAAAATATTCCTTCTCAGGACTACCTCTTCTGACTTGTTAATTTTTTAGTTTAAATGAAAGCAGAACAGTTCCAATTAGAGAATAAAATATAAAGTAGCTAGATTCCAGTTAGTCTAAAATAGCTAGGGTATTCAAAAATCCGGTTATGAATTTAGATTGAAAATTAAGCAAAAATCAATGGAATATGGGAACCAGCAGGGAAGAAACATCCTATCTTCAGGATCTCTCTTCCGTTTTAGATACTTCAATTCCAAACAAAAGAAGAACCTCTCAGGAAATTAGGAATTAAATATAATTAATTAAATAAATAAAACTAATTAGGAAATTAAATATAAAATAAACAGAATCTGTAGCCACAAAATTTCGTTCGGTTGATATTAATGTGAGCAGACAATGTGTATGACAGACGGACAATCAGTATACACCCTCATCCGATTTACTTCTAATTAATATAACATAGAATACAAAATGTTCAGAATAAAAAATCGTGGGGTTTAATGTGATGGGATTGGTATCCCTTATCTGATTTAAACGATTTTAATTTTAAATGGGTGAATTAATATAAAATCAACAGATTTCTTAGAATTCGATTTTTAGATCGCTGATGGAACTAGAAATTTGCATTTTTGAATAAAGCATCGCATTACGACTCAAGGTTTCGTAATAACCAGCGATACCTAGATTGTTATTAGGGTCGGATCAAGGTGAATTTTGTTTGCAGGCAAGAATGTTAGCTGGGATTCCCTAGTTATTCGAATCCTTCGTCTAGGGATTCGATCACGACGTCCAGAACGGCGTGAAGAGAATTCGCCTTGATAGATTTTTTCGTGAACGAAGAGTTGTTTCAAAAGTTGACCTGCTAATTCTTTCGCATTATTTAAAGCACTCTTGAGACCGTCTACTGATCTAAACTCTATGAAAAAACTGCTGACGCCTATAAGAATTTCTATAGCACTTTTCAAATCAACTGATATTTCTTGCAGCTCCTTGCTGACCATGTTGATTTTAGAAAAAATTGAGTGCCTTGTTATCAGACTGCAAAAAAATTCAAAGCTATATATTTTTGCAGTATTTCAAGCGTCAGAATAGCGACTTTCGGCCGCTGTTGGAAATTAAGTAGACGAGCTATTCGAGCTTGAACGCAACACCTTATGACGATATCTCGAAAATAGTGTGAAGAGTAAAGCGCAAAACGTGCTAGCGTGGGAGGTGGAGATATGGATTTGTAAATATTATAAGAGAGTATTGTTGTCTTTCGGGCTTCCCATGCTTTTGGAGAATCCTTAACTTGGAGTAACAAGAACTTTACTCGCACGACAACGACGTACCGAATCATGAGTGAACAGAAACAGTCAGTTGTGTTTTGTTAGACGTAAGACGAGGTCTACTCCGGCATACGAGCATCGATTATAAGTTCATAAGTATTTATGTATTTATTAACAAAAAAGTTGTGATAAGTGGACAAATAAAACGATGGATATCTATTAATGCCTGTGAAGGTGACGGCCGAGGCTGAAGAAAATTTTGAACTTTTTCGACCTCTTTTATTTTCGCCGTTAATTTTGTTGCTATCTCGATTTTGTCGCCCTTTCAACTGTTTCGCCCTTTTTATTTTTTCCCCTTCCAATTTTTTCGCTCTTCATTTTTTCTCCCTTATTTTGACGCCCCTCCAAGTTTGGCGTCCTAGGCATGCTTCAGCAGCTACTTGAATTTAAAGTATAAATTAATAAAATAAATAGTAAAAGTAAAAATTACAGTCTTTAATATAAAGTAATAGTCACTTAATCTAAGTAATACAATTAATTAAATCAAAGTTATCAATATTTAAAGCCAAACCAAGAGTAGTTTGAATGGAATATCAAACACATTTAAACGAAATGTTTATTATTCTGTGTGTAGCGTAACATAATATGTCGAGGGTATAGTTACCCATAAATTAATGCATTTTCTATATTTAGAATTCCACTATTGATCAAAAATGTGTCTTCCTTGTATGGATAAGAAAACAAAGTGAAGAATAGATGGGGCGACTGATAAATAATGGATAAATAAGAAAATAGAAAATAGCGAATCTTTCAAGTATTAAGTCTTGAGGTTATTAATTTTCCACCAAATTATCCATTTTTCCCGTTCCGCCAATTATCCAACTCCATTTGCCTCCAGTATCGTCCATATCCCAGCCACAAGTAAATTGGAAAAGTTCGCCCACATACCAGAAGAGAAAATTTTTATTGATAAAAAGCGATGACGTTGTTCGTCCTACGCTAACCGAAAAGCGATAAAAGAGGAACTGAAACAAGATAGAAAAAAAAGAGAAATTATATTGCGCAAATTCATCATGCGCAACATGACGGAAACATGTACCCCGGGATTTCGTATAGACGGAAGCAACAGAGGGTTGTCTGGTAGATACAATAGTATCGGGATTTTATATTAGACCATTTAAAAAATAAAAGTTAGGTCACGCTGCTGATGGGAAACAGTCTCGTAACTGTTATGTTATGTGTGTGGTTGTGTTACGAAATAAATGGCATAGCAAAATATAAAATGTATAACTCAACCGCCCCGATCCGTCCTTTCTTCGAATTTTAAAGAAATTTTGATAGAAGAACGACATCATTTCCCCGGTTTTTCAATTCATAAAAATCGGTTCGTGTATATAAAAATACATGTTCGGTTATATCAACTAATACTCGGGTACATTCCCTATAAAAACAACCGAACATTTAACTGTATTAAGTAGAAACGGACATGTTTTCTATTACGGTGCGTTCTAAATAGATTGAAGTAATATATTTTAGGGATGAGGTAATTTTCATTGACTGCTTATAAGATATCGCAAAATTACAGCAACCTACGCAACATTTCCCATAACTGTGTGTGACGTCAGCTGATATCAGTGGGCCATTTTTTTTTGTTCTTTCCTTGATTACATTTCTTCGAAATACGTCGTTAGCCTTGTGTCAATGTATAGTTGTTGTTGTGTTGTAGGGTAATTGACTTTAAGCTTTGGGTAAAAAGGGATCTAATGATAACGGTAAATAGAAATATATTCAATAACATGGAAGAGATAGTAAAATGGGAAGTATTGTTGGATAATATTAGACAGATTGATATTAAAATACATTTTTTATTCTTCATTTCTTGCGACTGTTTCAATAGATAAAACAACGTCTAGAGTAAAAATGGTCGGATAGCAGATACAGTGTATTATGTCGCCAGTACATATACGAAACAGAATATGAAACAGCACCAAAAACCACAGAGAGATAAGATGAAAAATCGGTCATATTGTTCTTGTCAAGGATGTCACTTCGAAATGATATATAAGATTGGTTTTTGGAGTTTGGAGAATTCGAATTATAAAAAGAAGCATTATTGTAATTAAACATACATTAAAATAATTAATTCTTATCCGTTGTTGTTTCATTTCTCTCCTCAATTTTATCAGCATAATTTCTCCAGTGCCCCCAGAGGTAATCATATCGCTAACCTCGAATTAATCATTAATCAGCCACTTTTATAAATTTATCGCGGTAAAGAAACACGAAATTAAAAACAAAGTAACATGGTTTCGTTTCGCAACATTGTATACAAAATAATCAGACAGCTATATGGGCAATTAAAAGTAAAATGAATTAATTAACCATATTGAACATGTTGATTATTTATTTAATTTTTTAATGATCAATTTATCAATAATGATATTTTTGTTATTAGAATTTTGGATTTTGGATAGAGAACTTGCAGGAAAATCTAAATCGACGGCCATATGACTTTTTAGAAGGATTGATAACCTTCTGTTAATTATAAGGTAACTATTTTCAGCTTCTTATGTCCATTACTTTACCTCCAATAAATATTTGACGAAAATTGTCTTAAATTTTATATTATTTTATTTCAATTTGAGCTACGGGATCGTGCTAAGGGCAATAGGATAACTATCTCCTAGATATCTTTGCGCAATAAACGCAAAAGATTATTACTGAAACAATTTTAAAACTTATCTTATAACTGTCGTAACTCCGTAAAATTTTTTTTAAATTCTATTTAAGATAATAACAGCCAGTTTTATAAATAAGGCCAAAAACTGACCTGATTAATAGAAATATCAAATCTCACACAGCGATACCCAAACTATCTTACATTGACCCTGAAATATAGACTCTTACACTGTATTTTGTTTGAGTAGATTAGTCTAAAGCCCTAAAGATCAGGGGCGTGTGGTCAACATCTCCATAAGGTGTGCAGAATTTTATAATCCCTTAACAAAGTGTTACGGCCGGAAAAAAATATGTAAAAACGCACAAAGTTGCTTCGACATTTAGGTAAAAATACAAAAACTAAATAAACTAAGGCTCGCACCGAAAAATTTTAATATCGGACATCACGACATTTAATTCGGATTTCCCGATAATTTTCTTCGCATCCAAAAAAATGTAATATTAGTTAGTTTATAAATTAGTTGATGAAAAATAGAAAAATATCAAAACTGAACTTCTCGTGCAAAAGCTTTGCAAAAACTTAAAAGCTCCTAGAAAGCTTTATTTTCCTAACCTTATTGCTTACGTCTTAAAACCAATTTTCCATCCAAGTAACGATACTTTAACGAAATCTAAAATTTTCCCAAAAAAAAAGCTTGAAAAATCTGGAAAGCTCATTGAAAGCTTAAAATTAAAAAGTCTTTTTATATAATTTGGAATCGAAATTTATCCGGTTCATTAAATTTAAATGAAAAACGGAATTTTCACAAAAAAATTGTTAAAAGCACAACGAAAGCTCGAAATTTGGAACTTAGTTTTTCTCGTCTAAAAATTTATTTTCTATCCAGATAAAAGCCCAATAAAGAAATGTCAACTTTTTTGAAAATAAAGCGTCAAAAATCTTGGATGCTCATTTCAAGCTTAAAATTATAATGTCATTTTATATACGTTGAAATCGAATTTTTATTTGATTCAATAAATTTAGATAAAATATGAGAATTTCGCTGAAAGCTTCCTAAGCCCATTGTAAGCTCAAAGAAAGCTTAAAGTTT
This sequence comes from Symmerus nobilis, assembly GCA_027564815.1. Taxonomy (NCBI): domain Eukaryota; kingdom Metazoa; phylum Arthropoda; class Insecta; order Diptera; family Mycetophilidae; genus Symmerus; species Symmerus nobilis. Next base: position 6,315 of record JANTOP010028226.1, on the reverse strand, counting down.
CAAACTTAATTTACGTTTTAAAATCTATTTTCTATCTAGACGGTGGGTCATTCGAGGTTACTCAACCCAATATGGCGCACGGTTTAGACGCTGTTGCGACACTACTCACTTTTTGCACAGTGTCGCCGTATCTAATGATATTTCGACTGCGCCGGGTTACCCCGAGCGCCGAATTACCCCGTTTTCCCCTATACCAAAACTAAATTTTTCGTACAAAAGCTCTGCAAATCGGAACCTTATTTTTTAAGTTATCAAATCAATTTTCTATTCGAATCACGATTATTTAACGAAATCTCACATTTTCCCAAGTAAAGCTTCAGAAATCTCGAAAGCTCATTGAAAGGTTTAAATTAAAATGCCATTTTATATCATTTGGAATCGAATTTGTATCCGATTGATTAAATTTAAATGGAATATGGAATTTTCGCGGGAAATTTGTCCAATATTAAAAGCGGAACGAAAGCTCTAAGTTTCGAACTTAATTTTTTGCGTGTAAAAATCTTTTTTCTGTCCAGATAGAAGCCTTTTCGCGAAATTTCAAGCTTTCCAAAAACAATGCCTGCATGATAATTTGCCTTCAATTCAATTCTATTCAATTGTAGAGATTTTAATTTTCCACAGAGCTTTTTAACGAGAGTTTCCAATTTAATATAAATAATAAATTAATAAATTAATTTACTAATAAGATTTGATAATGAATAAAATAATATTTTAATTAAAAGCTTTGAATAAGTTTTTGGAAGTTTCTGAAAGCTCTTTTCAGACAATTTTAAGACATTAAATTATTGGGATAGAAAATAGATATCAAAAAATATAAATTTAACAAAATGTAAAATACTCCAACTTGTAATTTTCCAATGAACTGTTCATCGAAAATTTTTGATTTTATATAAATTTAATTATTGGGAGAGAAATTACTGCCTAAAATAATATTTTATCCAAAAGTTTTCGATGAACTTTCGGAACTTAAAGCTTTTACAGAAAATTACTGATATTAAATTAGTAAGATAAAAAATCAATTCTTCTGTTATCTAATTATACATACTTCTTCATGATTTTTCCTTTATTCAAAGACATTGCCATGCAGTACTCTTTCCTAGAAAAAATTTAAAACGAATTATGAGTAAGTGGGCAAAAATATGGTTCTGTCTAATATATGTTCGAAACCACTCATGCATGACTGCACAAATTATTAGCTGTTAAATAATGGATCTCGAAATAGAAATCAAATTGTGTATTCTGCCAAGAAGGATTAATTCTTCCACGAAGAGGAATGGTAAAAGATGATAATGCCTAATCTTCAAGTTTTCTTAGAAATCATCTCTTAGAATTATAAAGAATATCTTCAGATGCTACAAATGTCAGGAGGAAAATTCGAGTTGCTAATTCTGATGGAACTAGTGCACCTAGGCTACAGTAAGAAAACTCATTAACAACAATAAAGTCTTTCGGTATTTCTATTGTAACGCCATCGTAACATCCATATATATTTATTTATTTATTTTATTAGGTTTATTGTATACCTATAAATACATTGTTTTTAGTTTACAAGATATTTTAAATAGAGGCCTATCACTAGTTTAGGCGGCCCATCACTGTACTTAATTCAAATAAAACCCGCCAGGAAAAAAGAACCGAATTTCCCCAAAAATAAATAATCGATCTTAGAACAAAGGGACCAACATTACGGTGTAGTGTTGGACGATAAAAAATAATCAGTTGGTACTGGGCGATTGAATGTGGAAAAAATTGTATTGCCAATTGAAAAGGCAATTAAAAATCGAAGTGATAATCGGTGTGTGAAGTGGAAGTGCTCAATTCGGAACGAAAAATTCCCAGAAGTGGCTGAGGACGGCTGATTAAATGAAGGATAGGGAAGATAGAAATTGGAAGAAGTAACGGTTTATTGGAACGAAGGAATTGGGAGTGCGGTAAGGTAGAGTGATGGGCCTTAGGGTTTAGAAATAAGTTTTTGAGTTATATAATTGTTTAACATAAAAAAAAACGTTAAATAAATTTTAATTTAAAATAAATTAAATAAATTTTAATCTAAAATAAATCCGTCCGTCCGTCTTTCTATTAAAATTAAATAAATTAGAAGAAAGCGGTACACTATGTATGAATTTAAATCTTTAAATTCAATTCCCATCCGGAATAACTAAACCATGTTTTCTTCGTGGAATTTATAGGAAATTTCATGAAATTTCTCATAATTTAAGCTTCCATATACGTTTTCAAAATTTTTTACAGAGAAATGGGAATGTTGAATGAATTAAAAAAAAGAAGTGTGGAATCTTAAATTGCATTTAGATCAACCTGATCTGACCTGATCCAACTAATCCAACTAATCCTATAAGTTTGTTTGTTAAACTGTTAGATATCTCAATGCGAGAAGACGTCTATTAGGTATATTGTATGATATAGAGCCCATATCGAAAAAACGTCCCAAATAAATGTCCGATATTTGGGAAGACCGCCTTAGAAACGGCTGTACGAAATAATAAATCAAATCAAATATTTTACCTATAGCGATCAGGGATAGTGTGCCTCTAAAGGCGGTCTATTGTCAAGCCCTACCACAAAGGGGGAAATTAATTCTGGTTGTAACGTTATAATATGTATGAATATTAGTAATGTGCAAAAAGTATCTATCTGATACAAATGTATCCGATATCAACGAGTATCCAATGTATCCGACAGATACTTTTAAAATATACCCGATACTTAGGCGTTGGAATTTCCCAAACAATTCTAATGTATGAATGTATCGAATATATAATATTCTAATGTAGTGGACTAAATGCATTTTGAAAATATATCTAAGAATTCTATTTTCAATATCCACTCGCATATGTATTCCAATTCTTTCCTCTTCTCTTTTCTTCCATAGCATGGTAAGTCAACGGATCAACGTATAATGCACTGTATGCTTCTTCGGGTTGTATCGAAATACTATCCATGTACTTCAAATAGGTCAAATTTCTACGAAAGTATCGGTATCGGTACCGGTTGTAAAATATCCGATACTTGGTTAGGAAGTATCCGATAATATCCGATACCAAAATAAACCGATACTCCCCATCACTAGTCTACTCCTCTACTATTTTGAGGCTCTCCTATGAAACCATATATCGAGCCAATAATACTCAGATTAAGCATTTACCTTTTTATTCGGGCTATTTACACTTCGGGTTTCAGTATGAGCTTTCGCATGGAACTTATTCGTTAGCTGGGTACGTTAACCCTTTCGACCGGCTGGTACATATGTGTACCAGTAAAATTTTAGACATTTCTAAAAATCACAAATTGTATGTGATTTAATAATACAATATATTGTACCATTTCGTCCGTACCGTCGCCATAATAGTGTGGCCGCATAACTACCCATTAACAAATACATCGAAATCTCTTCGAAAATAGAAGCGCGTAACCCACTTCTTTATAGGCGTTGCTGTGGTTTTGATATTTCTCAAACTGTTTCGAATAATGAAGGTCTAAGAAGGATTCAGGCATCGTTTCAGTGGATTCGGCCTTTTGATTCTGATACAGGACGGTTTCGCCATCATTGTTCAGGATATAAGAGTTTCGATAAAAAAGGAAATAAGGCTTATAGGACAATAGAATTCGGGATTCATTCTGTAACTCGTTTGGTATTCTCTAGAAGTAGAAAATCTTCCCTATTGATGTCTGCCCAGAGAAATGTTTGTCGTACCCAAACTACATACATCTCGGTATGGGGTAAAATGAAACAAATGTTCTGTCAAACAAATTTTTTCTTTATTTCTATTTTTAGCTTAAAACTAATAATTCTAAAACATTTTTTTTTTTTTAAATTAAACAAATATTGCAGATTTTCGAATTACCATCAACTGCCTTTGATTGTCTGTCCGTTGAAATGGCTTGAAAAAAATGTCTTCGACTTCGATTTTGAGACATCTTTCTGTTACGTTCTACCTGACTCCCACAATGTAATAATTTGAATAAAACTATACGCCGATTCAAAACCTCATTACAGTATGGGATGATAAATGTTATTTATTCCTTAATGTAAATTTATTATTCAGCATTTATAACTAAACCAACGTTTTTGGAAAACAAAATCTGGAACAAGGACATCAAAAGCGTTAATAATAATGTCGAAATCGGATTGGATAAACAGCTTTACGGAAGAAAAAAAAAAGGAAAGTACCCTTCTGTCCCCATTGTGGTGATTACATCCACAAATAATCAAATACCTATACAAAATCTCCGTTGAGTGGAGCGGAATGAGTCGTATAATCTGATTCTGAATGAGATAAAAAGGATATTTTATACGCAATATTTGAATGGGTGGAAATCAATAACCGACAAAAAGAAAAAGCAATTTCTCTTTTCCATTTTTTTTTTTATTTTTTTCCTGTTAGCTTTTTTGTCGCAAATTGTTCCCCCATTTAGATAAAATGTTAAATTTGATACGAAACAAAATTTTCCATTCATATCAGAACGTAGATGTTCTTAATATTTTGAATAACAAACAGAAATTACGAATATGGAAATGTCTGTTTATGAATGAAATTAAGGTTGACACGATTTTATGAGATTCTTCTTCAAAGAAATTCTATATACTTACGGTCGCACTTTACCGCACAGTTTTTAAAGCTACTTAATTATGCCAACGTACAGACACATGAATATTTAAAATTTTAAATTATCTTTTATCAAATAGCAATTCTTTTGCCTCTTTGATAATATTAACTTAAGTGGATTAAGAGTTTACTTCAATTACAAAATTGAATTAAAAGTTTTCGTAAGGACATATAAAGAATTAAGGGATGTAACTAAATATATCTTATTTATCTTATATAATCAACTTAAATAATTTATACTTTCGATTAGAGATTATACCATAAGAATCAAAACTACAGTCGCTGTCGGAATATATTTTAAGTCTATCTAAGGCATGTGATAATCATGTGTTTATCTATCTTTAAAAATTCAATTATGAAAATTATTAAATTTCGCAAGATCTTGGTCTAGTTCTTCTGCTATAATTTGAAAACTCTTATGAAGAGGGTTGAGTTTTTAAAAAAGTTTGTTCTACGATATCTTCATCGATCTCTAACGGTTTCATTTCGTGCCATCAGATTTCCTGATTCTTTAAGAGAATTACCCGTAAATTTATGATTTTCCCGAAAATAACAGGAAAATTGTCATAAAATTTAATTTTTTGACAAAATTTTCCTAATAAAATCTCTTCAAAAATTACTTAGAAATAATTAGATTAGATTAGATTAAAAAAAATGTTTGGAAATATTTTTACATTACGATTTTGGCCAGGATTTTGAAAATAGAATTTGTTAACCAACCCCTAATGATTTTAATTTTAATAGATAAAGAATTTCATTCTTTTAATGAATCACTTTTGAAATTTGAAAAAATTTTGAATTTAATTAAAATTATTTCGATTTCTATAGAAAATGTACCCTCAATATACCCCCCGATATTTCCAAAACCCATTGATTTATCACGAAATATTTATTTAATGAAGTTCATCCCTTACCCTTACAGAATCATTTCTTTGCAATTAGATTTCCTCGATCCCAAACAAAATTTCGAGTAATTTCGATTTTTTCAAAATCGTAGGTACTTAGAAAAGGGATGGTGAAAAAGTTTTTAGAAGTTGGAAATTCTATTTACACAGAAATGTCTCTAAGAGGGCATAAAAAGTCTCTAAATAAAGTCGTGATCAGTGGCGTGCAGTCTAATGCGCAGAAGGCCGCAGAGCACATCTGAAATACCGACCAAATGTTAATCAATTTTTGTTTATTGCTCACTAAAACTTTATTTTCTTTAATACCTTTGTCAATAATCATCAAGCGTATCCAAAGCTTTTAATTAGAATATAATATTAATTTATTCATTGTCAAATGTATTTTATCTCCCAAAAAATTAATTTAAATGAAATCGGAAACATTCGTTAATACTTTCAATGAGCTTTCGAGATTTTCGAACCATGTTTTCTGGGGAAAATTTGAAATTTCATGAAAAGATCGATGTCTAGATAAAAAATAGATTTTAAAACGTAAAAAATTAGGTTCTAAACTTGAAGCTTTCTTTGAGCTTACAGTAGATTGAGAATGTTTTCTTCGAAAATTTCATAATAATCTATATTTGTGATGTTCCATATGAAATGGGACCTTATCTTCCCAGATCGAAAATCCGGGTTTTTGCATTTCCTAAAATTACACATTATTCTCAATAAAAGGACGCCTCAATTTGGTGAAAAAATTGACCTCTACTGAAAATTTGGTTTGGGAAGATGAGGTCCCTTTTCAT
>JANTOP010028215.1:0-12097 GCA_027564815.1 Symmerus nobilis | reverse complement strand
CGGGCAGAAACGCTGCAAAAATCGAGTCTTAGGCGCCGGGGAAACCCGGCTGGCGCTTAAGTCTAAGACTTTAAATTCAAAAAAAAATTAGTCAGAACAGTACGCTCAGATTTTATATCGAATCTTATGTACACAGGTACGCTCAGATTTTATATCGAATGTTATGTACCTATGATCTGAGCAGGATGGCTCGTTTGAAACATTTGTGAGACCAACATCTCTTAATTTTATTATCGGTCTTGCTAAAAATAGTTGAAAAATCGACAAAAGTTTACAACGGGTAAATATATTTGAATAAACCAGCAGGGGGAAGAAGAATTTAAAATGTTCTGTTAATATCTACAAAATTCCAATACATCGCCAACTCTCTAAAAACGCCCGACATTGCTCAATTATTCCTGACAATTTTTCAAATATGCTAGGAATTCCGAAATTTTCAAACTGAATACTGAAAGTTTCGAAATTTATTAACTAATTCTTGAGGTTGACCAAGATTTCTTACTAAAGCTTTACATTTCCTGCTCAATTGGTAATTTTTCAAGTTGATATTGTATATGGAAGCTGACGAACCTAATATTTTGTCCTTACTTTAAATAATTTTTCCTGCTTCCTGATTCTTTTGTTGTCGTAGATCTATATTATAAGGATGGTTGGATAAGAATGTAATGAAATCAGTTCAATTGCTCAGTTATATAACTCTCATCATCGAAGTAGTGGTTTAGCAGAAACAATAAGTTTGTTCGTTTCCTATTTTAATTAGCCACTGAAGGTCTATTATCAAAATTAATAATTTGAAGATATAAAATTTCTATTTCCAGATCCGGTGATGATTGTTTTTTAAAAATTAAACTATAGCCACCACCGTATGTCACTTACAATACCACCCATCTAGTTTATAATAATTCCATTACCAGACAATAGGGATAATAGAGTTTTCGGACTTTTAATAATAACCAAAACGCTATTATACTATTAAAACAAAACCACTATTAACACACCCTACAAGCAGAATAATGGCAAAACCGGATGTAAACTACAGTTCATTAACGAACGAAGGGAATCCCTTTGTGGTTAGTAATATCCCAGATGAATCCGACACGGAAAATGAAGAAACACCACAAAGTAGTGGTGTTATGATACATGTTGTACCAGATACTAGTAAAAGTGTGTAACCATCATCCTATACTTACTATAATATATTACGAATAATTTCATTTGTTTTCTATTTGTAGCTCGGTGGAATCACATCCAAGATTTAGATTCATTTTTTATACGAATGTACACTTATCATCAAAATCATGGATTCACTGTGATGATGTTACGGGAAATTCTAGAATTAATTCAATTTGCATTTGTCGTATTTGTTATATGCTATATTGGTAACTGTATAAATTTCGATATATTATTCAAGTAATTTTTTTCACATAAAATTTCGGTATACATTTTTACTTGAAAATTACGTTTGTCTCTTTTTAGTGGAAATTTTAATAAGAATGAAACAATGTCGCATAAGATCACTATTCCCGATGCAATGATACCGTTATCGGAATGCGCTGCCGATATTAGTTTATTTTATTTGATATTATTATTTTTGGCGGGTATTTTTGGTACATTTCGAACGTGGAAGGTTGCTAATCATGCCGTCCAATATTACGATATGAAGAAATTTTTTAATTCAGCTCTTAAAATTGCTGATGTTAGTTTTAATGATAATATAATTTTATTCTTAATTTACCTATTTACTTGCCTCCTCCTCCTCGTAGAATGAGCTGGACAATTATGCATGGCATGAAATACAACAGAAGACACGGGAAGTACAGTCAGAACAACAAATGTGTATACATAAAGAACACTTAACAGAATTAGATATTTATCATAGGATACTCAGGTAAACTAATGTTATGTATGTATATCTCAATCCCATTTAATATTATATTCGAATTTTTGAAATTTTAGATTTACAAATTATATGGTGGCAATGGTGAATAAGAATTTACTACCAACCAAAATTTACATTTCTTTATTTGGGGAATGTGTAGTGTTAAGTAAATCGCTGAGGTACAACATCGAATGGATACTGTTTCGTAAGTTCATCTTTAAAGTCGAAAAAAATAATATTTATTTAATGAAATTATGTTTATATAACTTTAAGGCGGTCCATGGTCACCTTTCGATAGTAATTGGCATCTACGTGAAGAATATAAAAAGCAAAGTAAACGATTGGAATTGGCACAAAAATTGTCTAGGCAAATTGCTTGGATTGCTTTGGCAAATGTACTGTTATGTCCGGTAGTCTTTCTATTTCAATTGATGTTTTTCTTTTTCAGTCACGCTGAGGTAAATTTTTACTGTTTTTAAATAAAATTATTTTATAAATTACTGAGGGATGTAGAATATGAACGGATAATTATACTTTAACTACAATTACCTACAATAAATCGCTCATTAAATTATACTGACGTTCATATAATCGGACATTATTATTATAACACAATTGATGTAATTCACTCCGAATATAACTAACTATTTCAACAACGTTTGTGTTGTAAACCTCAGTTTTTACACAGTCTGCGCTTTTATTCTATATATGAAGTGACTAATGAAGATTAAGTTCGAGGGTAACTACAAACGTGTCAAATATGTGGTTTTGATCCATCTGGATCTGGAATTTGCTTTCAGTTTATTGCAATTAATTCTCTCTATTGCTACCTAACTTTACTATTTTCTCAATTAAGATATATAATTAACTGTATTTAATATAATTTGTAGTCTATTAAACGAGAACCTGGGTTATTGAGCATCCGTTGTTGGTCACGTTACGCCCAATTACATTTCCGACATTTTAACGAATTGGATCACGAGCTAGCAGCGCGGTTAAATCGAGCTTATCGTCCAGGAGTACGATATATGAATTCATTTTCATCACCAATATTGACTGTTATTGCGAAGTACGGAAAAACTAGAACTCTTGATTGGATGTATGAATATTTCTGATCTTTTTTTTTTAGATCTGTCTCTTTCATAGCCGGTGGTTTGGCAACTATTTTTGTATTATTTACCATTTATGACGAAGATGTCTTACAAGTGCAACATGTGATTATGCTTATATCTATACTGTCGTGTATTGCATTTGTTAGCCGGAATTTCATTCCGGAGGATAATCTAATTTGGTGTCCAGAACAATTGATGACCAATATATTGGCTCAAGTTCACTATTTACCGCCAACATGGCGTGGTATAGCGCATACAAGTCGTGTACGTGACTTATTTGGACAGTTTCTGCAATTCAAAGCAATTTTTATGTTGAATGAGATATTGAGTCCAGTTGTTTGCCCATTTGTTTTATTCTTTTCGTTACGTCCCCGATCCTTAGAGCTAATTGATTTCTTTCGAAACTTTACCGTTTCCGTTGTTGGTGTCGGAGATGTTTGTTCATTTGCTCAAATGGATGTACGTAAACATGGAAATCCTGATTGGCATCCAGGTGCAGGTCCAGGTGAAGGTACAGTACCGACTAGTAATATCACTGGACCGCCACAAACTGGTCGAGATAGATCGGATATGACTGGTACGATTCCCGAAACGAATCAATATACACAAGGTGAAAATGGTAAAACTGAATTGTCTTTGGTACATTTCACATTAACGAATCCGGAATGGAAAATGCCTTCGGATGCTAAACATTTCGTGCAAGGATTACGCCGGCATGCTATTAACGAATTAGAATTGGCACGACTTGGAACAACTACTGCAATGGGGCAGAGTTTGGGTTCTGTGGGAAGTATAAGCGATGAGGTAAGGATGGATTAAATATTGAATTATAATTTTTCCGTTCATTAGATTTTTATCAATATTTTAGTACTCATCAATTGTACAGTCGATTATACAACCACGGTTGGCATTCGGTTCACATTTGGGACTGTCATCTTTTCAACCAACGAGCAGTTATCGGAATCCGTTTTCACCGACTCATCAATTTACGACAAGTTCCAATTATGAGTCTCAACAACGTCATCCAACTGATGATGCGGCCGTTATTGGTTCCTCTTATACGGCACCGTATCGTAGTTTATTACAAAATATCCAAGAAACAGATGATGATGGTAACGATGAACCATCATCGAACAATTTAACTCGTCGAATAAATCAATCAACTGAATCGGACAGTTTTCCAACGTCAACACGTCGCCGATCGCGTATGAGATGTGTTGAAGGTCCGGCAAGCGGATCTACGGAAGGATTGATACAGAGTATGTATGATGGAGCCATGGGAAATACGGTGACCGGTAGTACCAGTAGTATAATGCAGGGTGCTCTACCGACTGATGTAACTATAGCCGATATGTCGCTAAGCACATTATATCTACACGAATTACACCATCAACACATACGACGACGAGGACGTCGTTCCTTGCAACGGGAGGGTTTATGGCAACGCCCACCTCGCACATTAGAATCGTTATCCGAACAAAATTTAGATGATATTTTACCACCGCTACATCAACCGATTGGTTTGGATTCGGTGGCTGGTAGTTCTACCGGTGATCCAGCTGCCGAAAGGACACCGCTATTGAAGAATACGAAAAAGTCGTAGCACAAAGCTGAATGGGTTTAATTAGTTTTATTTTTATATTTTACGATTTTCATCGAACAGTTTTTTTAATTGTGTTTTCTTATAATATTTGTGTAAATAAATAAGGAGTAAGTTTAAGATAACAAAAATTAGGTTTTATTTTTATTAACTAGAGTGCCAGCGTCTTTCTAAAACTGTAAATAACAAATAAATTAAGCGCTTTATTCTATTGAGCTAAGTGAATTTTTTGAATTCGTTAAAAATTCTTTTAAAGTAGGAAACATACATTTAGCGTAAATCAAAAACTTAACTTTTGAATGAATTACAATATTAATCATGTTTTATTTTTATTGACTTGAAAATTGTAATGAAAAATAAAAGATTATTTTTTCTTTATCTTTTATTATTCCTAGTCATACATTTGTAGTTGATAAGAATTACAATTTTAAGAAATATTATATTAAATGCATGCATTAAACATGCAAGGGAAACGAATAATAAATGTACAAACAAATAATATTTAAAATTGAAATTAATTTGAATTTTTAATTGTATCAAAATTTGTATAGCTTATTTAAGAATATGGATTCTTGAAATAATTTAGAAAATATCGTTACATTCCATACTGGGATCACCTCTCTCTCCGCTCCCTCAGTAACCTGGACTCTGCAAGAACTCTGCAATAATTGTCCGCCTAATTTGAGAAAAACTAAGGACATCTAGTAAGGTCAGGTGGAACTCTACCCCAAAACCTCCATATTATTCCAACGGTGTCAAATAATTACTAATTAAAATAATGTAGAAATGTATCATTATAACTAAAATATAGCTACTTCTAATCCTCAACAATTTTTCGAAATAGTCATGCTCATGAGACGTCATAGTTCCACAGTACAAATTTGACCGTTCAACGTTAAACAAACGCGAATTAGAATGCATATTTAAATAAAAACCATCGTATTACAATAAAAATATAAAATTATTGTTAATTAAATATAATCTGGGACCAAGTTACAACCAATATACTTATTGCTCTCATGATTAATTTGACTCCTCTTGTAAGTGCTGCATCCCATGAACATTTTTTAATATTAACTACAGGATTAGATCGACTAATATTTGGGTCTCTTATCAATGGAAACGAGATGGCTTCGCAAATAAATATTATATAAACGCTGCATAAATAAAACATTAAATTTTCTTAGAATTTTAGGACAAAATGAGTATACCAAAAGTTGGTACTGTCAAGTCTCCTATACCGCGATTAATTCGTTCCGCGTTATATGGAAACCGTGTTATTAGAAACTTAGAATTAATTGAGAGCAGAAAATGTGTTCTATGGAAATCGCGTTATGAGAAACATAAATATAAGATTAATCAGATTAATTTATACCGCGTTTTATGGAAACCACTGCCGCATTATATGGAAATCGCGTTATAAGAAACTCAGAATTCATACAAATTGAATTAATTCGTACCGCGTTATATGGAATCTCAGAAATAAATAAATTGTACCAAAATCAGATCTATATAAAAATTGCATTCTCAAATTATCAAGTTGTGATTGATACGGTCAATACTAATAATCCTAAGACCATAAAAAGGGCAATACCTTTCTGACGGATTTTTTCCTACATTCTTATACTGTCTTCGGTAGTTACACAAATTTTCAGCTTTGCATCTTATCATTTTTTTACCTAAATAATTAAATATTTCACCACCCACCCACGCATTAGTCTTCCAAGAGGACTTCCGACGACCCCGGCTCTCATTTTGCCGGTAACAAACGAACCGTTTTCAAAAAAATTTCGCTTGCACCGAGTCATGTAAAATTTACGTAGCCAGATCTTAGACTAAATAGGCTATTGCCTAATTTTTTAAAAAGGAATTAATTAGTTAACGACATTTTATTATTTTACACGATGGTTCGGCATTAAAATAAGGTAGAACCGCGGAGTGCTACTAAATAATGGGGTGCATTTCCTAGGTATTACCATGGAGGATGTTTATTCATTATTTTTAATTTATCTCAAAAACGACGCAAGATAAAAAAGAGTAAGAAATACTTTTTTGTTGGAAATAAAATTTCTCTTTGGGTAGGAGCAAAAAAAGGTTAGGAAAAAGGAAAAAAGGATTTAGGTTTTTTGTGGTTATTATATATCGTTGGTGGTTATACAGGGAGTGAAAACCGAAGGAAAAAATCGGTAAATTTTCGAAAAAAAAAGTTATTTTAAATTTCTGCCTATAACTTCTTTTCAATGGGTCATATCGATTTTTGAGTATATATATAAATGAAAGAATACACTTAACGAACATAATAAGAGGTAAAAAATGTGTTTCTGACGAATACGGACAGAGATATTGTAAATAAGTTGAGGGTCATTTTCTTATTTGATAATTTCCTTATTTTCTTATTTATTTTTATACTAGTTGGCTTTGGCGTTGGCTTTTCCGGGTTTTTATTGCAATGGAATGTTATCGTACCGAAACTATCCTTTCACAAAATTAGCAATTAAAAGGTACATTTAACATTACAAAACGATATTTCTTCGAAATATCTTCGTCTTCTTTCTTTCTTAACCCACGAAAGGGTCAATTATGATCAATTGAATTAGATGAAAGTTTGTAAATTTTGGTTAGCATACCTGGTAAACGGCCCACAATGATAATAAAAAAATATATAAGTAAAAGATGAATAACCAGCTTACATAATATTTATTTTATTTACTGGCCTACAATCATGTATATAATGAATGTTAACCATGCTTAATCAGTGTGAGCACACAAATATCTTAGATTAGAGACAATGCAAATTTTGTAATCTAATTTTAGAATAAAGAAAACAGAAAATTGATAGTGAGTGACATACGTGGAAACTATCATTTGGTGTACATATAGTTATAATTGAATGCCTTGAACTTACATGTGTCTGCTTTGAGTAACCATTGCTTAGAACTGGTATAAATGACGAAACTAGTAGGCATTACTTTACTACTTACTTACTTACCCAATGAAAGTGGCATAATATAATAATCAGCAGATGTCCAAAACCATACCGACAGAAATCTTATAATACACTTCTGTATTTAGAAGGTGTATTTAATTTATATATAGAGCGTCGTTATGGATAAATTTAACAATTTCAGGGTCCTAAATACGGAATTTGATTCGTTCGATTCGAGTTATTTGAAATCGCGGAAAGACTGGACACATCGAATAAAAAATTTAAATTTTCTTGTAATTCATCTACAAAAAAAAAGTTTATCCGGGATTTGGTTCACTTTCTCGGAGGATTTGGATCAATCGAATGGCATAACATAATACGACCCAAGAAAATATTGTAGTAATTTCATTTAAATTCCCATAATAGAATCTGATAGTGTTTCTCGCCTTCCATTGAAAAAATATAATTTATCGATTTTACATTTTTTTTTATTGAATTTTTCTTTTTAATTGTATATAACATTTCTTTGCGTCTCACTTTACTAAACAATGATTTCTCTGCCTTGTTACTTTATAATATTCTGTCATTTAAAATACCATCGGTAAATTTATTAAGAAATAATAATAGAATTGAAATGCAAGTATTCTGCGAATGTTTTATCCATTCCGATGCTGGAATAATATCGATATAAAATTGATTAAATAAATTAAATGCACAAAAAGTATACTCTAAAACAATAATAATAATAATCATAATACAAATACCGATTTTTAAATTAGCATATAATAAGTTTCTTGGATAAACTTTATGGGTTTACTTTGTATTTTGAGTTATTTTGGATATTTGAAGGAGATAAATATTGAAGCCATATAATAATTTTCAAACCAGTATTTTTAACGGTAACTAATTGCCTAACCTTCCGTGTTATTTATCTAATTTCGATAATAATTAATAAATTTACTTATTTAGTCCGCCGCGCTTACAATACAATTTATTGCTTTCCCTCCAATTTAGCTTTCAATGAAGCTGGCATCTCTGGTGGCGGTGGCCGTGGAATCCTCAAACCAACTTTAACACCATCATAGATGAACCATTGTAATGCGGTCAACGTACCAATCATAATAATACGAGGCACTAAACCGTTCCACATGCCTAAGAAACCAAGACCTTTAGCCACTTCGAAAGCAGACGAACCCTTAGCTTGATTCAATTTCGAGACAACAACATCGGCCGGATGTGATACGATGGCACAGAAAACGCCAGCAATGTAACCCGCAGCAAATGTAACAACTAATTGTTCTGATTTTGAACATTCGGCACGTGGTTTCGGAACGACATGTCTAATAGAATTTTAATTTTCTTTTATTAACGAATTCCATAATTAATTGAAATGTCCCGACTTACTTGTACAATAATTCAACAGTACGTTCAAAGCATGCGAATTTCATCATTGTGTATGGAATTTGTCGCATCCACAATGGCACTAACCCCTTGTAGAATGCCATAACACCTTCTTCGCCCATCATCTTCGGTACAGCTTGTCGAAATGTGGTTGCAAAACCGGGCATTGTTTGGATTTTAACCTTAGCTGCTTCAAATGGTGCTAAAGCAATGTCAGCAAAGAATTCAGCCGATGCTGATGCAGCCAAATATAATGATGTTCGGTATAAAAATGCATTCTCCTCACCAAGCAAATCGGAATAATACACTTTGAACATTTCATAGAAACCGAATTTGAACAGACCCTGTGAAATTGAACATTTTATTAATTTTTTTTGTACAATTTGGTAATTTATATGTGTATGGTTGGGATCTTTAATATGATCAAACTGTAACTAAGAAAATACATTTCCATCAGTGGGCATCAATAGATTTTATACGGAGTACTTTGACAAGCGCAGGGAAGGTTAGCATTGTATTTATATGGGACCTGATAAATACCGAGTGCTGCGTTATACTTCAGCGCAAAAGTTTACCTATTTTCCACATTTCATGCGATTCATCAATTTGACGTAAATAAAAATCGGAAAAGGAGAATATTTGATTTAAATTCAAACATTTGTGAAGCGGGTTCGCCAAACATCTAATTATTACTTAAATTTAATTATGAAAATGAAATTATTTATGTACCTACTATTTGCATTTAATAAAAATATATGTGAAAGGGCAGTGCCATCTATCATATATAACTGACCCGCCATCGCAGAATTTAACGAATCGCAGTAATCATCGCATCGTAGTATATTTATCTCCGGGTACAGATATCGAAATAAACTAGATAGGCACAATGTTTGTTCAACTGTGATTATTAAAATAATAAGGCGGCCGTTGCGCACTGACATATTCGACAACTTTTCCTAATGTGGTTCCCCTTAATACAGGGTTGTTGCATCCTTTATTTTATTGCACTAATTGCAGTTATTCGATTTATTAAACGATATTATTCTTATAAAGCTGAATCCGTTTTTATATCAAAACTTTATAAAAAGGTCCCAATTATTTACGCCTTGAATGCCGATAAAAAACTTGTTCTATATCTTGTTAGCCGTCGAGGAAAATAAAGTTATTTCCCCTAATTTCCATCGCCGGCCGACAAGACAATTCAATCGGATTCAAATGCAAGGGCAATGGGATTAATGCATTCATTGGAAAATGCAACATATACAGTTATGTGCTGTATTGTTCGCATTTTCCACATTATTCATTTATAAAAAATACATATAATGAGATACTGGATTCATGGGAGAATGCAAAATTTATAAGTTTACAGTTTATGTGGTGCAAAGTTGCATCCTCCACATTATTCACTTATCTACAAATTTAGATTTCTTTTATGTTCAGTCACGCCCCCATTTACGATAAGCTACGAAATGGAAAGCTGGGGCATGACACGAAGGGGCCTGGAGAAATTAGGTGCTATAACATCACAGTTTTCCGATTAGCCGAGTGAAAACTCCTATAATTATTTTTTCAAATAGTTGTAGATAGAGTTGATAGAGAATTGTTCGTAGGTCGAGAAGAAAAGAGGGTGGTTAAGGGGATAGGGGGTCGTCGTTTGCGGAGATTTTGATCATGGTACTCACTTCCTATGACCAACATCCGAATATATTCAGAAAAGGCCTTGATATGTCAAGTTTAAGTTGGTCCACTATATTGAGCACATGTAGGTTTGTCAATATTTGTTATAATGATTTATACTAAATTATACAATTCTTTTTATTAATTGCCTCTATTATGTACATTAAGGACACACATTTGCACATGCATTGTCTTTTAAGCTTTTGGGAAATCTTGTCATTTATAAACTTTGCCTGACTACCAATATTCAATATTTATAATTTTATTTATGACGGTAAACCTGTCGCTCCACTTTTCTCTTCGCCCCTGTGGTGTTCACAAATTTTTATTAAAATAAATACTAGATATTATGACGTCGCCTATCTAATCCGATATCTATGCCTCCAGCTATATTAATTTCTATTCTGTTAACAGATAGGTCTTAATGCCCAGCTTACTATTTACATAACTGGCAGTAAAGATAACAATACAATTAAACAAAAACGATAATTTGATATAATTTACATCTAAATTACACCTACCGCTGCAAGTTCATCACACCACGTCAGGAAGCATTTGCTTCAATGTTCCTCTCGTGATATAAGTGTCAAAGCAATATTTTGCTTTAGTCACTGCAATGGCAATATTATTCAATGTACCATAGTTTGTGTGATAAGCTCTGATTGCTCAAATTGACTGACTACATAACATTATGTTCGGAGCAATTAGAAATCTACAAAATAAATACGGCGAATTAACATGGCCAGAATGAATATGTACAAAAAGGACTTTTGTGTATATTTGTAATTAGGGATTGCAAGTTTACCGAATTTTTTCATTACCGGTAACTCGGTAATGAAGAAATCAATAACCGGTCTGCCGGTAATTTACCGGTAATCTTTCACATTTTCTAAAATAATTCTGAAATGCTGGATATTATTAATAAAAAGTTTAAATTTGTGGAATTCAAAATATATTTTATTTCTCTTACAAGAACTACAAATACTTAAAGAACAACAGTCAAGAAATAAAAATAAAATTAATAATTTTTATAAAGAAATGATATACAAGTATAATGATATAGTATCGTCTTTTTGAAAATAAGCTATGCTCCTGTCACTTAGTTGCGATCTTATTTTTGTTGTGATGAGCCCGGCAGCAGTGAAGAGACGTTCAGACTCTACACTTGGTGGTAGAACAGTCATGAGATGATCATATACAATTTTTGAATATTTGTTACGAATATTTTCGTCTTGGAAATAGGTTATTTCCTTTCTTACAATGGTTCCAATACCTTTACTGTTTTTCTTCTTATTATCTTTTACTATACATTACAGGTTTTTTTAAATTGCTAATTCAAGTTTTTCTTTCAAGGATATTTTTTTTTTTTGTATGAGGGTTGAAAGAGGAAGTACATTAATAAACATGTACCACCTCCTTCTTCACATCGACCTAAAAGATCTTCTGTGAATACCCAGTCAATTTGATCGGTCAAACATAGCCTAAGCCAAGATTCTTGAAAA
>JANTOP010028204.1:0-12097 GCA_027564815.1 Symmerus nobilis | reverse complement strand
TCGGAATAAATTTATAAAACTTTAAATCGCTCTCCTGAAAAATTGCAAAAAACGACTTATGCGGTTAATGCTTGGAGACACAGTATTTTTATTGAAGTAAAAAGAAAAATTCACACATTTTTTAAAGCAATAGAAGAGGATCGGCAAGTGTTTGAACAGACATTGAAGCTCTATGAGGTTGAGGGACGGTGTAATTTTCAGAACCCCAAAATGAAAAACCGAGCAGTTTTATAATCTATAAATATGCGTGAATAAAGTGAACTTTATACACATCAAGTGGACCCCATAAATTTTTTAGATGGCTTGGTGCCTTAACTAAGGGATAAATCCTACAAATTGTAATTTCAGCTGATTAATTGTAGCTAGGTACTTTAAGATAGCAGACTTAATTACAGTGACGTGCAGTCTAATGCGTAAAAGGAACAGAGTCAAATTACTAACTCAAATTACTTGTTTGCTCTTTTTTGAAAAATTTATCTAAGACATTTTGCCTAACTATTTTTTTTTTGCATAAATATATTCAATGAGCTTTCGAGATTTTTGAAGTAATGTTGGCAAAATTTGAAATTTCGTAAACAGACCGATATCTGGATAGAAAGTAGATTTTAAAACTTACAAAATTAAGTTTGAAACTTAAGGAAAGCTTTCTTTGAGCTTACAATAGGCTGACAAAACTTTTAAGGAACATTTCATATTTTACTAATAAATCGAATACAAATTATATTACAAATTATATAAAATGACATTTTAATTTTATGCTTTGAATGAGCTTTGAAGGTTTTTGAACCTTTCTCTTGTTAAAATTTTAAATTTCGTTAAAGGATCGTTATTTGGATAGCAAATAGATTTGTTAAAAATTAAGTTTCAAATTTAGAGCTTTGAGTTTTAAATGGATTGAGAAAATTTTTAGCGAAAATTTCATATTTTATCTAAATATAATGAATCGAATGAAAATGAGATCCCAAATCATTACATTTTAATTTTAAGCTTTCAATAAGCTTTCGAGATTTTTGAAGCATTATTTTGGAAAAAGTGGAAATTTCGTTAAAGGCCGTTATCTGGATAGGAAAAAGATTTTTAAACGCAGAAATTAAGTTCGAAACTTAGAGCTTTCGTTGCGCTTTTAATAGTTTGGATAAGCTTTCTGCGAAAATTCCATATTTGATTTAAACTCAATGAATATGATAAAAAATCGATTTCAAATTATATAAAAGAACAATTTAATTTCTAGCTTTCAATGAGCTTTAAACATTTAAAAGGTTTTTTTTTCTGAAAAACCTTTTTATGTTAAAACATAAAAATATGGTTTGGAAAGTAAAGATTACATGTAGCTATCAAGTTCTTGCAGAGCTTTTGTACGAAAAGTTTAGTCCTGATAATTTTGTACTTTTCCTCAACCAATTGATAAACTTTTTGATACATTACATTTTTTGGACGCGAGCAAAATTATTGGGAAATCTGAATCAAATGTCGCGATGGCCAATATTCAAATTTCTCGATGCGAGGCTTTACGAATTCTTGATTTTTCTTAGATAAATTTAAATTTTTCGGAAATATTAAAATTTTGTGCTTTTACCTAACTGTCAAAGTAATTTTCTACGTTTTTATATTTTTTTTCCGACCGAAGAAAATTTACGGCATGCGCTCTAGTAATAGCACTGAGTAATGTTCTGTTGAATAAGGTGAACGTATATAAAACGCTGTAACATTTTGTTAAGGGGTCATATAATTCTGTACACCTTATGGTGATGCTGACCGCACGCCACTGTAAATACATGTGTTGTGTAAATTGTGTAAATTTCATTGAAATTCGGTATAATAGGGTTCTTATAGTCTCTAAGTACGAATCAGAAGTTAGTACTTAAAAATCGCATTTAGGGTGTAAAAACTAAATATTCTAGCTATAGTCGTAAGTTAGGTTCGACCAAATTTATATACAGATTTGTTTTTGAACTCCATACTCCAAAGAAAATTTCGTACCTTCAAATTCATTACGGTAAAGATTTTTTTTTAATTTCATTCACTATCGATGAAATATTTTTAGATATCGTGCCTGGTTTCGGGTACGGAACGAGATAGGTATGGTATGACGGGTGCAGCACCGGGATTGATCCCGCAAACGGTGCTGGAGACCTAGCCCGTTACAGATACGAAGACGGTGATGGGTATGGGTAAGAATAAGGACATTAGGAACGTGATGGTCCCCGACTGGGCTGGTGTTAACGCAAATAATGATGCAAATTCATTTGTGTTCGAATATTTATAATTGGAAAATTTTATTAAGATCAGAAAATTGATAAATATCCAATAATAATTTATATATTCCCGGAAATATCAGGAATATTGGGACATTTAATACTGCCGTACTTACACAAAGCAATGTCACTTACTATGTTTTGTAAAAGTATTAATTTTCTTCGTTCAAATTATGTTTCCTTTCAGTAATTGAAATCCTTTTTCTTTTGTGTTGTATAGTTGCGGAGAAAAATGCATGTTAATTTCTAGTACATACTAGAATAGGACGACGGCATAAAGAAATACCAAAACATTAGTTTTCTCAAATCAATGAAATTGCACATACTATGTTTTGTGTAAGTACGGTATTATATCTTAGTTGACATTATCTGCAGATGTTAGCTTGCACGTTTCATTTTACGAATTAAAAATATAATTTCCATAAAAATATGGTATAATGCAGAAATATATCGCTGTAACTTCTGATTAGCCGTAATAGATTATCCCGTACAGAATTACAAGTTGAAAAATATAGCCATCTGATTCTGTATAAGATTTTTTATTAAAAATCAAACTTTAATAATCATTACATAAAATTATGTTACTAATTAGTAAGCTTTCAGAAGAAAAACCCCCATTATAAGGATATTAGTAAATATTTTCTTTTTAAAAAAAAAATCATTATCCCTGTTTTTGTGTGGTGAAGTGTAACCACTTCAATCTATCCCAATCTCATATAATCCGTATATTGAATATAAGAGGTTTAATGTACTACATTTCTATATATAGTAATTTTTTCTCTTCAAAAGTAGTAAATGATACTTACAAAAATAGTAGAGGATTCTTATAAATAGAGAAAAAGATACAATTCTGTACCGACACCACCATCAGGATAAAATAATGTAGACCAAGAACGATATACCATAACATTTGAAAAGCATGCGCCCAATGAAGTCATACTTTTTAAAGGATTTCCATATTGCGGAATGTCACTTCTCGAGTAGTTAGTATACCATCGGACAGTCTACCATCGGTCTTGAAATCCTCTTTTCTCTTCTGATACAGACATAGCACACAACAAAGGACATTTTTAGTTAGAGGAAAAAAAAAACTTTTCTGGTTGTTGTTGGTTTACTCTGAATTAATTGTGCTATTTTTAAAGTTCCGAAACCGATATTGATTTTATTTCTAAAATTTATTTATCATTTTGTTTTTTCTGTTTCATTTTTTTCCCATATATATGAAAATTAAAATTGTGAATTAAGAAATTAATGTGTCTCCCCAAATGGATTAACCCAGGAACAACGTATAATAGGACGGCGTCGTTTCAACATGATGCCTCGGATATAGTTGTGAGAGAAAAGTTTACTAGTTTCCATGTACCACATGTAAGTATTATATAGTACAGACATTTTCTACTTTAATTTTGATAGAATTAATTATTTAATCGATAATTTAAAGTTTATTTTTTATGAAAGTCCAAATATGAGTCATCCAATCTTGATTATTTTGAAAACACATAATTTTCATTGACACATTTTACGATAAAGGCTCTTGTTTGCTAGTATATTTTCTTTGAATTCGGGATGGAAAGAGAAAATAGATGACAGGAGCTTTTAAAAAGCTTCTACACTACCATAGCCCATATTTTATCAATAAAACATTAAAAATTCAATTGCGTGTCTCTCTTGCATGTGCATTTGTGTATAGTTACCATATATTTGGAAACTAGAACAAATTATAAATGGTGCATATTCGTGTAGCTAATACGAGTGGAGACTTAAATATATATCTCTACATATACCATCATTTTATTGTGGAGAAAAATTATAATTTTAAATAATAAATACACGAACACAGTTGTGTAGTTTGAATATTTTAGGTTAAAAAAATATTATATAGGCCAACGACATACTGGCGCACCAGTAAAGAGGTGCAATTGCACTTGATATAGATTTTTGTTCCTTCTACTCATGAATGCATACTATTTAAGTTGGGGTAGTTGGGATGGTGTGAAAATATATATAATATATATGAAAATGCAATTTTCTTTTTCAATTTAATGGTGAGAAATTTAGTAGTGGTATATTTATTATGCAGTAACAAATGGATTTGCATTATATTTCTGAGTTTGAATTAAAGTTTTGTAATCAATGGGCCTTAAATTTAAATCAATTGTATTAGCAATTTGATGACAGGTAAATTGCAGTTAGTGGTACTTATAATTGGTAGTTAGTGGTACCACACCATATTAATTATTTATTTTTATATTTATTTATATATTTCGATGATCCAAGTAATAGGTTTTCAGGTTAACATTAATATTATTAATTGATTGGCTGTCTCCAGAGCTGAACTTTGGCCTAGGCAGACTAGTCAGCTTCCTAGGGCCTGGCGACAATGGGAGCCGCGAGACCTCAAAACAGCGAAATAATATAATAATATTTAATTTTGCAACACAAATAAAACCGAAATTAATTATAATAACATTTAATCAAAATAAAAAATCTTATAATTTCGATGGTCTGCAAGGGACCCGAGACCTCAATCTGAATTTATTTTGCTTTACAAGCACATATTTTTTTATGAATAATGACGAAAACGTATGTAGCTTTTAAAAACATTTCCGTATAAGTTGCTGCAACATTGTTGACTGCTGCCAGCTCTTCATCTGATATAAAAAATTCTGCTAAAACGCATAGAACCAATACTATTATACTATTATAAGGAAAAAATATCAGAGAGAGAATATATTTATGATGAACGAGAAATCTATGTAATATTAATTTACCAGCACAAACTAAAATTAGTCTGCATAAAAAAAATTCAAAGCAATTTTAATTTTAAGTAATAGAATGACTTGCAGACGTTTTTCATATTTTCCATCATCGTATATCCTGCGAATTCAAGAAATCAACTGAAGTTTCTAGTTGAAATTACTACGAATTAGCAACTTTGTTTTTTCTAAGAGACTAATTAACAAATTGCTATAAATTAATGCAATAAGTGAACCCAGTAACTTTCACCCTTTTGTGAAGGACTCTCTGTAGCTTATATAATAATATTATATTATATTATAAATTTATTTAATTTAATATACTCCAATTAGCCGAATATTGAACGATCAGTCGATTAAGCCATTGGGACAGGGATTTATTTCATTTTCTTTTAATTTTTCTCTTGCATAAATTTGAATGATTTTAACAATTAATTATCTCTAAATGTTAGGCAAAATATTTATAATAAATATTTTGCATACCTTACTATCCTATCACCGATGGTTCCTCGCAATTCACTTACCAATCGTGAGTAATTTGATGAGATTGCTCTCAATCAATCCAACGACTAGAAATATCGCTTACCAATCTGAACCGATTGTTAATTTTTATTATTTGCTCCCAATCCGTACTCGTCCACATTTCTTCTAATTATAAATTTCACTGTTTTATTCCCCGTTCGCATTCGTTAATTTCTGTAATTTTTTCGGTCTCAATATATTATCAAAAATAATCGCATTTCGACTTTTTCCATAAATATGTACTCGGTGGTTCAAAATGTTTGGAATAATCCTAAGAGATGGCGTTAGTATGCGCTAATTCGCAACATTCATAAAAAGCCTTCATTAGACGTCTGTCAAAATTTCAACCATTTTTGTTTACGTTGTTCAGCCATTTTGTTACAGCAGTGAGAAATATTCTCAGAATCTCAGAAAAATCTAAGTTTCGTGTACTGATTAAACATTATTATTTACGCATGAAAACGTAAATTAAATTATTGGAAATTATTGGATCGTTCGATAATTGGAGAAAAACGGAGGCATTTTAAGAGAAAAATTCTCTATCATCACGACAATCCGCCTGCTCATTCATCGTTAGTTGCGCAAGCAAAATTGTACGAAATCGGGTTTGAACTGGTTGCTCAGCACCGTATTCGCCAGACTTAGAAATGCATACAAATTTCATCTGCGCAGTAAAAATATGTATGAATTTTTCTGTCGAGTCGATCGCCTCGCCTTTACAAAATTCCACCGCTGGTCGTATATCGGGTGTATAAGTAAGTTTCCGCCGTTTATCAAAAAATGGCACTAAGAGCATCTTTTGGTTCAAATTTTCTGCTACAAACGTCATACCGTAAGGTTGAACATCTGGCAACAACATATAACCTTGATATTAATGATTTTGTATCAGCATAATATGTGATCGTGACAGGGAAAAGGGCCCTTATCTTCACCAACCACTTTTTTCAGGAGAGACTAAAATGTGAGTTTGGGTCCAATTTTGGTGTTTTTAGATTAACGTTGGTAACTCTACTCTGAGATTTAATCTTACGATTGCAAGTTGTTTCCGATTGATTTGAAGCCTAGAAATAAAAAAAAAAATCATTTTTCTAGACCTCCTCTCATATATCTTTTTACAATTTTCAAACTTTAAACAGCTATAACTCAAAACTACATTTTTTTCTTTTAAATATTCAAATATTCATAACTAAGTCAATTTTTGGAATTTTTGAGCGGGACATAGTGCATTTTGTTCATTTGTTTATCTAGAAGCAGAAAAAAATATTAACTCGGGTTTAACTTCGGTGAAGATAAGGGCCCTTTTCCCTGTCACGATCACATATATCTTTTTTCGTGCGAAAATGGCGTTATAAGCTTTTGATTTACTTCTTTAATTTGAAGAAATCTGCAGCTGAGGCGCATCGATTGCTCTGGAATATTTACGGCGAGGCCGCTCTTAGTGAAATAACGTGTCGTGAATGGTTTCAACGCTTCAAGAACGGTGATTTTGACGTCGAAGGCCGTCATGGCGGTAGCAGAGAGAAGGTTTTCGTAGATGCCGAATTGGAGGCGAATCGGGGCGGGGATTGGTATCGAACGTAATTGATGCGTTTGAGCAGAGCATTGTAGGAAAAATACTAGGCAGTACACCCATAGACACGATAGGGTAATTTTGCAAAACCGGTCAAAATATACTCGGAAACGCTTAAATGAGAGGTCTTATGCTCCCGACGTTGCACCTTCCGACTACCACTAGTTTCGATCGATGGCGCATGCCATCTGTGTCTAAGCAACACTGCACATCATATGAAGATACCAAAAATTGGGTTGATTCGTGGATAGCTTCAAAAGATGAATCGTTAATCTGACGCGGATGCGTATGCTGCCAGGAAGATGGGAAAACATAGTGGCTAGCGATGGACAATACTTCGAATAAAATATTTGGTACCATTCTTTCAGAATAAATGCCCAAATTTTGAGAAAAAAAAAACGGCGGAAACTTACTTATACGCTCCTTTCACACACAACGATTTTGGACGTACGGTAAAAAACCGTACGATAATTTATCGTAGCAAAATTGTTTACATACGGCAAAAAGACGAACGATAATTTATCGTAGCAAAATTGTTAAGGTTTAAGTACGACTAAAAATCGTTGTGTGTGAAAACTTGCATTTGATTACGTATACCACTGTCTCTCAGAGCTGAACGGCGACGTCCATTTTAGTGGCAAAGGATGGCAGCTCAACGGCACGTTCACGATATCGTGCCGTTACCGTTGTGTATGAATAGTCTAATGCACTTCTTCAATACACTAATTTAATTTGGTCGTACGGTTTTTTACCGTACGTCCAAAATCGTTGTATGTGAAAGGAGCGATACTCTCAATATCATATTGGAGTCAGTGGTGGTGGACTTTATTCCTACTTCTTAAATAATAGTTTATTCATAATATTTTACCTTCTAAAAAGTTGTTTTACTTTGCGTAAAATCATTACGTTATAGCATCAAAAATATAGGAATGATCATGCAGAAAGTTGGAAGTTGAAAGTTGGAAATTCCCAAGTCAAATGTATGAATAGTGTGTAGAATGTAGAATATAGAATGTAAAGCCTAGCCTTATTTACGTCAGTTCTTTTTAAACATGAACATAATTTTAGATAAGCCGCAGAAGTAAGCATCACCCTGCTGAAAAATATAAAAATGTTATATCCGTTTGAATCATGGCAGCGACGATTTATAGGGCGAGAATTGGATAAAAATTACAAGGACGAACAATAACAATTGTCTATGTTTTATTGTCAAAGTCCAGAGATTTATGGAACATTTTCATTGCAGTAATTTTTATTTATATTGTCAAACATGGTATAAGGATTTTTGCAACCAATAAACCTATATAATGCATATTATAATTTTCCGAGAGATTTTTCGACTCTTTTGAATTAATCGTAAAATTATTATTAGATGTCTTTTAAAGAGAAAATATTAATAGTATAGTTACTTGAGAGTAAATTGATTGATGATATTCTCTTTCTTTTATTGTAATCTAATATCTTATTGTCCAGTTATATAAACAGCTACGATATAAATCTTTTATTAGAATTTATTTAATAAGGAATTGATAAACATCAAAAGAAGAAAATCTTAATAATGGAATTTGAAATATGAATATTTTAATTTAAATATTCCGTTTAACTTTTTAACTCAATTTAAATAAAGGTTGACCGGTTATGCGAAAATTTAGATAAAGGTCGCTGGTTGCACTGAGTTTAGATCTTCCATACTTTGGACCATCTAAATCGAGGACCACTAAATTTGAAACACTGATATAGATTCTTCCCCTTTACTGTGCGGCAAAGGAAAATGAAATTCTAATTTTATTAATCCTGGTCGGTTTGCTATATGCTACAGAGCCTTATGTTATTCTGAATATTTAAATTGTGAAAATTTCTATTTAATTCCAACTAATCTCATTAGATTAGGTAATTAAATTAGATGAGATAAGGGCTCTTTTACCGAAAAGTTTAACGTTAATTGAAAAGTCAATTGGCAAAATGTTGAGTAATTATTATTTCCTATAATATCCATTAAAATGTAACATCATGTACGTACATAGACGAAATAAAGTAGAAATAATTTTTAAATTTAATTTGAAGTTTTCGTAGGTATTCCACCCGTCAATAAAATGATTAGATATCATAGATATATATAATATTAGTATGTCGTTTAGGTTTAAACCCAGGTATATCAATTTATCAAAAAAATATATAAAAAAAGTTATTGGATATTATTTTCGAAAATATTGGATATAATAATGTAGAAAATGAAATATAATTAATTGTTTTAAAATTCTGGGTATTGGTTTTAAAGTGTTTAAAGTTACTATCGAATAGCGAATATGTTAAAATTGATGCACTTGGTTTGAAATCTCATATTTCATATTGAAAGTACATAATCAAATTTATATACTTAATTTCGCTCTCGTTTCCGGGGACAAATAACATAAATTGCTTTTTTAAATGGTGGGAGATGAAATTAATGTGTACAATTATTCGAAATGTACGAGAGAAAAAAATGAATAAATAAACCGTTTTTGTAAATATAAACAATCGACTTAAATAAACAACTAGAAATTTGTCTATCTGCTAATATAGTAAATCGCTTTTTTCAACATTTCAAATATTTATCTAATAAGCAGATTAAACGATTTTGCGTACTGTTAAAGTAGCACAAAATTTAGTATAGTAAAATCTGGCGTTATAAAATAGATGGGAAATATTATATAGAATACAATCAGCGTTTTACTTATAGTTTGCGAAATTCATCTACCAACAGTTCTTTATATAAAATGTAGCAAACTTCAAATTAAAGTTCAAGTATGGTTTCGTGGAAATCGGTACCACTAAAATCAATCAAGATCAAGATGTTGCTTCCTGCGTGTTGTTTTGAAAGTTGCTTTGACAGTTTGCTAAAAATACAAAAATTAAAAATTTCGGAAAAGTTGAAATTTATCTAAGAAATATCAGAAATTCGTAAAGGATCGCGATTTGAATATCCGACTTCGCGATATTTGATCCAGATTTCCCGATTATTTTCTTCGGATCCAAAGAATTGTAATGACGCAAGAAGTTCATAAATAAGTTGAAAAAAAATGCAAAAACTTAAAAGCTTCCAGAAAGCTTTATTTTCCGAACCTTAGTTTTTACGTTTTAAAATCTATTTTATATACAGATAACGATACTTTAACCAAATTTCAAATTTTCCCAAAAAAGCTCAAAAAATCTCGATAGCTTATTGAAAGCTTAAAATTAAAATGTCTTTTTGTATAAATTGAAATCAAGTTTTTATCACATTCATTAAATTTAAACGAAATATGGAATTTTCGCAGATAGCTTATTCAAACTATTAAAAGCTCAACGAAAGCTCTAAATTTGGAACTTAATTTTTTACGTTTAAAAATCTATTTTCTATCCTTTATAACTATCATTTAACAAGATTTCAACTTTTTCCAAAGAAAAAACTTTAAAAGTTCCCAAAGCTCTTTGAAAGACTTAGATTAAACTGTCCTTTTATATAATTTGGAACCGAATATTCATCCAATTTATTAAATTTAAATGAAATGTGAAATTTACGGAGAAAGTTCAACGAACTATTAAAACCTCAAGCCAACTGTTAAAACGAAGCCAAACTATTAAAAGCTTAATGAAAGCTCTAAGTCTCGAACATAACTGTTTACGTTTAAAAATCTATTTTCTATGCAGATAACGACCCATTAACGAAATTTCAACTTTTTCCAAATTAAACATTTAAAAATCTTGTAAGCTTGTTGGAAGCGTAAAATTAAAATGTCATTTTTTATAATTTGGAATCTAATTCTTATTTGATTCATTAATTTTAATATAATTTAATAAAATATGAAATTTTCGGTAAAAACTATCTTAATCGACAGTAAGCTCAAAGGAAGCTTTTATTATTTACGTTGTAAAATTTATTTTCTATCCAGATATCGAACCCTTCACAAAGTTTCAAATTTTCCCAAAAAAATGATTCAAAAATCTCGAAAACTCATTGAAAGCATATACTTGTAAATATTTATGCAAAGTTTCAAGCCGGTAGTTGAACTTTTCAATAAAGGACAAACAAGGGCAATTAGTGCCTTCATGATAATTTGCCTTCAATTCAATTCATTAAAACTTTCCAAGTAATTTAAGTTTTCCATTAATTTTTTTAACGAAAGTTTAATGATCAATAAAATAATATTATATTTCAATTAAAAGCTTTGGATAAGCTTGATGATTATAGGCAAAGTTATTAAATAAAATAATTTCAGTTAGCAATCAAAATTGATTACGATTTTATCGATAATTCAGGTGTACTGTGCGCCTTCTGCGCATTAGACTGCACATCACTGAAAAAGAGGCATCAATAAATAAAAATGTCTGGTAGACCACCTACTTTGAATAACAAATAATTTAAATATGTAACTCGATAGACTTGCTTAAGAAACAATTGGAACGACTCAGAGAAAATCAGTCCGCGAGAAATATTATAAAATGGCAATAATGGGTAATAAAAAGATGTCGATTGATACGCCTGAAATTTACGTAGTGATGAACAAAGTTAATTCCTAAATTTATTTTCGATTATCGAAAAATACCACAAAGTTTTCTGGTCTGACTTAGCAAGTGCTACAGAGACACTGGTTAGAGTCTAAAGACTGTTGTCCTGAGAATTTCAAATCCCCCAAACGTATGAAAAGTAAGAGCGATTGATGATTTTGTGCGCGCATTTATCACTCTGAGTATATGAAAAGGGTTGGGAAACTAAGGCAAAGCAACAGTATCGTAAAGTAAAATGCTGAAGATAAAAATGTGTATTGTTCATAAAGAAGGTGATGCTAAAAGAAAATTGCGCTAAATTGATTTTTTTTAATTTATTCAGTTAGCATAACAATGGTTGCTTATAATACGTCCCAATGAATTTTATAAGGAATTTCGATGTGTTTCTAAAATGGAGGTATTATATATGGAGACGGCCTAACAAACCAAAATGTATCATTTTGTGCTTACTGTGACGTAAGACCAGA